>CAUHTR010007276.1:0-97497 GCA_959609185.1 Schmidtea polychroa | reverse complement strand
AATAAAATAAAGAAGTTTATTAATATTACTTGTGATATATAACCTTTTCAATAATTTAATTATGTTATTAATTAAATTCTTACTAAACTTTTGAAACCAAATCTTGTTTGACACTTAAAATAAATACAGAAACAAGACCAAAATAAAAAAAACATAATGAAATTATTATTTAAAAATTAATAAAATTTTTATCAAAATTTTAATACCGAAAAAATCCAAATTAATTGTCATTGGAAATAAAAATTAATAAAATGTTTTTTTCTTATTTACAATGATGTAAAGATATATTATTCGTGTGCAACAAGACATCCATTTGCTTCTTGCTATCGAACACATTAATTTGAATAATATTATATTATATTATATATAATTATATTATATTTTCGTATTTATTTTGTTCTAATAAAATGGTAAAAATTAGAAAATATTAAAAAAATAATATAAAAATTTCAAAAAATCAATATCTTTTTGGAAAATTAACTTTAGAAAATTAACAATGATAAAATTTCTAAAATAAATTTTTCAAATATCAAACACAATAAAACACCGAAAACAAAACATGTGCTTTTTTCTCATTGGTATTACATTAAAGGAGATATTTTGATTCATTAAATATGAAGAAATTGTTAAAAATTGTTTTCCTTATCGAAAATTAAGTTTTCCACAATCGTTGAGTCTAATGTAATTTAATTATTTATTATTTAATTATTAATAAATTTTATTTGAGTAGCTTAAGATAAAAATAAGAAGTTTAAATTGCCCCTGTAGACAAACCATTTATTTTTGAATTTACATAATTTATAATTTACATTTTCGTATCAAAAGTCTGTAAAACATAACTATTCTGTTTTATGGTCCTAGAAATCATTAGTTGTACCATGATTACGGTTTAAATGAGATTTACTATAGAAAACTTAATTTTCATATGTTATTTTTTATTTCAATTTTTTAGTTAAATTTCTACTATAAACCAAATTAATTTTTTAATCAAATTTAAATTATTATTTATAATTCAAAAATTTTTAGTATATATTTTTCCACCTTGTCATCGCGACAAAAATATTACTAAATTCTATTTCACTAAATTGACCACGCCTGTCAAAATGATGAGTTTTACAATTTTGTTTGAAAATCCCTACTTCAAGTTAATTTTTTCCAGACCAATGTCATGACATTTCTAGCGATAATATAATAAATATTATTAGGTTCTTAATTTGGTTTTTATTTAAAAGTCAAAATGTCTTTGATTATCCCTGATACTTATA
Organism: Schmidtea polychroa; assembly: GCA_959609185.1. Lineage (NCBI taxonomy): Eukaryota > Metazoa > Platyhelminthes > Tricladida > Dugesiidae > Schmidtea > Schmidtea polychroa. Next base: position 96,232 of record CAUHTR010007276.1, on the reverse strand, counting down.
CCAATACCATTCAAAACGATCGATGCATTTTTCATATGATAGAATCACTTTAAGTAGCTATATTAAATGACCAATAAATTTGGAAAAATATAGAAAAAGAATATCAGTTCACCCGAACCTACAGCACTTGTAAAAAGAAATATTATGAAGAGGGAGATAAATAACGCATTTGTATTAATTATTGATAATTATACTTTAGGACATGTTAGAAGCCTCGCGAGTTTTGGACAAATAATGGATACTTATGTAAGTAAAATTGAAAGATTTCATTGCGATATTGAGAAACTTTGAGAATTGCATATCAAATTTTCTTTCCGAAACTATGAGTAGGCATGATTTCACAGAGAGTTTGCATTATATTCGCTTCGACAAAAAAATAAGGGCAGCGGACATTTACAAAGAGACAAATTCGGTTTAATTTCTTTAGTTTCATTCTTGTTATGTCTAGTTGAAGAACCTGCCTTTGAATATCAGATTTCAAGAAAAAGATTTCAAAAAACTGATAACTCAAGTTCAAGTAGAACTATACACGAAAATGGTGTCAAATAGGACATTTCAATAATAATAAGACCACGACTATATGTAATGTATGCAAAAACTGTGCTATATATATATATATATATATATATATATATGTATTATGTTTAAATCAATTAAAAATCATAATGATAATTAAATTAAAGCTATCTCTTTATTTTAGTTAGTCTAACTCAACTTATTAATTATTTTTTAAAGATACAAAAACTTTAAATCCCATTAAGCCTTTTTAAAGACCAATCATTTTGATAGGTTTTGTTAGAAATTGGTATATTAGATTTGACGGTAAATCTAGTGTTAACCAATCACAATAGTTTTAATAATGTTTATTTTTGAACAAACTTCATATTTATTTTAAAATAATATTGTTCCGGTCAAAACTAAAGAATAATTGCAGAAAAACTGATATAATAACAACTTTAAATAAATAAATTAATAAAATATTTTGTTTTTGAATTTTAAGTACTTTAAATGTTTCTCAAACTTGATTGGAATGATTATGAAATTTTAACCTAAATACAACAGCTATTATGCTAATTTATAGAAGATTAAATTTTTTAATAGAAGTATTAAAACCCTTAATTAAGCAATGAAAATAAGAAGTTTTCAAATATTTAAATGGATTTGATTTAATATATCTAAAATTGATGAGGGATATTATTAGAATCTATATCATTTATTTATAGCATTAATTCAAAATTTATTTCAGTACCAGTTCAAACTAAAATAATTTTAATATTTTAAATATTATTATAAAAAAATATTTTTTGAGACAATTAATTATATAATGACAATAAATTTTCAACCATTCATCATTCATAAAAACTGTATAATTTAAAACTTTAAACATTTGCTTTTTATTTAACTAAAAATAATTTCTAAATAAATAATAATATCATTTTAAAATAATTTTGATTTTAAAATTTTGTTTTATAATTTTTCTCCTCACAAAAATAATTTTGGCATAAAAATACTAAAAAATACTAGAAAAAATACTAGAAAATGCTACAAGGCTGTTAATATTTAAAAAATGTGTTTGCTTTTATAAAACAAATTAGTCGATATTAAGTTCTAAAAGTTCCACAAATTTCCACAATGCGTCTATGACATTAAAGTTCAACCATTAAAAATACATTTCTTAATGTTCAACTTTAGAATTATTTCAAATATTTTGGGGTGTTGAAAAAACCCAGAAACAATTATTTATTATTAAATACCTAAACGAGAATTTCCCAGTAAGATGTCTAAAGTAGGATGAGTAAGATGTCCAAACATGAAACATTTTTTAAAAAAACGCAAAATTTCACATTTGAATAGTCTTAATTTTATCTATTTAATTATATCAAGGAAAAATAAATATACCATTATTTAAACAAATTAAATTCATTTTAGACTTCTGATAACTTTTTAAATTGTTGGGTTTCGAGTTTTCATTTTAAAAATAATTTTGTAACTTTTATTTTTTAAATATAAATCTTGGGAATTCTTTGCAATTAGATATTTTTTTTAATTTCAACCACTCAAACTAATTATCTTAAGATCAGACCACTTGTACAACATTTTATGTTTGAATAAATTAAATGGCAAAAAAAATCAAAACTTTTCTTAATATTTAATTCATTTTATTATTATTATTATTATTATTATTATTATTATTATTATTATTATTATTATTATTATTATTATTATTATTATTATTATTATTATTATTATTATTATTATTATTATTATTATTATTATTATTATTATTATTATTATTATTATTATTATTGTTATTATTATTATAAGATAACGCCAATCAAACATTTTTTTCACGATTAATTTCGACAGTTTTCCTGTCATCATCAGGTGGGATATAATACTCATTAAATAAAGGATTTTAAACAAATTTAATTATATATAAAAATTTTTTATTTTATAAAAATATTATTTTTTAACAACTTTAACATTTAAAATTTAATTTAATAATTTAAAAATTTAAAAATTTTTTATCAATTATTTAATTTAACACAACAATCAATACATACAATACACAAAAGCTTATTTAAAAACACTCAACACACAAGTATTTACAGCATTCTGCACATTAATTTTCGGATTCAATGATTTTATCAACAACGCCTCACAAATCACACGTTCCCAATAATTATCGAAGTTTTTTAATAAAATTTTAAAATCAGACATACCTATTTTAATCTTACATCCCTTATTGTGCTCACCAATATGGGTCAAAGACTTCGGTCTACAATGTTCTCGAGCTCGAATACAGAGATGACGGGAAGTCTCTCCAATGTATGTGGCATTACACCCATTACATGTAAACTGATAAACGAGATCGGAACACAATTCAACCGGAGTCTTTGACTTATTAATAAACATATTGCGTACTTTCCATGAAGTTGACACTATCCTATAGTTTAAATTCCCTAACTGTTTTCTTATCTTCACTTTATAATCCTTAAAACCTTCTGAGTACGGCAATACTAACACAAATTTAGGCTCATCATCCTTGCTCACACTATTTAATTTATTTAACTCATCAGACTCACACACCTCAACAAAATCACACCCAGATTTTAACTCATCAGACTCACACATCTCAACAAGATCACACCCAAATTTTCTCAAACATGGATCCTTAGGATTTTTAATAAATTTGTCAACAGTCTCTTTCACCATAATTACTAAAAAGGATTTTGAATAACCATTCTTCATCAACAGTTCAACCAACACGTCAACACTCTTTACCGAATTTTTAAAAGTAGAAGACAAAGACCATGCACGATAAATCAACCCCTTCACCATATTTCTTTTATACTTGAATTCACAAAAACTTTCGGAAGAAGTATAGAGACCAGTATCAGTTGGTTTTCTATAAATCTCTGTCTCATAGTGTTTCTCTTTGCGTTGAATTAACAAATCCAAGAAAGCAAGCGATGATTTTTTCTCCGTTTCACATGTGAATACAATGTTTTTATGTAGACTGTTCATATAATGCAAAAACGGGTCAACATGCCTCTGATTTTCAAATATAAGAAATATATCATCCACATACCGTTTATAAACAGTGGGTTTCATACCTTGGAAAGATGCAATTTTCTTTTCTAAGCTTGTTAAAAATGGAGATTTGTGAAAATAGAGATTTCTCGAAAAAATGGAATACATCCTCCTCTTAAGGATGAGAATTTGTTGAAAGAAATACTGAATAAATTAATTAAAAATAAGCAAATTGATGAAGAGTTGTTTAAGTCCATTCGCCCAATGGGATCACAACCAGCAAAAATGTATGGGCTTCCAAAAATCCATAAAGATGGTGTGCCTATGAGACCTGTTTTATCCATGATTGGCACTGCCCAGTATAAAATAGCCAAATTTTTGGATGGATTATTGAAACCATTGATACGATCAGAATTTGAATGTAAAGATAGTTTTGAATTTGTTTCCTGCATTGCACAATATGATAGACAAAGTATGGATGAAATTATGGTTTCGTTTGATGTTTGTAGTCTGTTTACTAATGTACCATTGGTTGAAACAATTGAATTATGTTGCTTGTTATGGAATGAAAATATTTCTGAACATCATATTTTGGATAGAACAGCATTTCGTGAACTTCTTGTATTTGCAACTTCAAAAATCAATTTTCTTTTCAATAATGAATGGTATCAACAAATAGATGGAGTTGCTATGGGTTCTCCTTTAGCACCAACGATGGCTTCAATTTTTTTAACAAGCTTAGAAAAGAAAATTGCATCTTTCCAAGGTATGAAACCCACTGTTTATAAACGGTATGTGGATGATATATTTCTTATATTTGAAAATCAGAGGCATGTTGACCCGTTTTTGCATTATATGAACAGTCTACATAAAAACATTGTATTCACATGTGAAACGGAGAAAAAATCATCGCTTGCTTTCTTGGATTTGTTAATTCAACGCAAAGAGAAACACTATGAGACAGAGATTTATAGAAAACCAACTGATACTGGTCTCTATACTTCTTCCGAAAGTTTTTGTGAATTCAAGTATAAAAGAAATATGGTGAAGGGGTTGATTTATCGTGCATGGTCTTTGTCTTCTACTTTTAAAAATTCGGTAAAGAGTGTTGACGTGTTGGTTGAACTGTTGATGAAGAATGGTTATTCAAAATCCTTTTTAGTAATTATGGTGAAAGAGACTGTTGACAAATTTATTAAAAATCCTAAGGATCCATGTTTGAGAAAATTTGGGTGTGATCTTGTTGAGATGTGTGAGTCTGATGAGTTAAAATCTGGGTGTGATTTTGTTGAGGTGTGTGAGTCTGATGAGTTAAATAAATTAAATAGTGTGAGCAAGGATGATGAGCCTAAATTTGTGTTAGTATTGCCGTACTCAGAAGGTTTTAAGGATTATAAAGTGAAGATAAGAAAACAGTTAGGGAATTTAAACTATAGGATAGTGTCAACTTCATGGAAAGTACGCAATATGTTTATTAATAAGTCAAAGACTCCGGTTGAATTGTGTTCCGATCTCGTTTATCAGTTTACATGTAATGGGTGTAATGCCACATACATTGGAGAGACTTCCCGTCATCTCTGTATTCGAGCTCGAGAACATTGTAGACCGAAGTCTTTGACCCATATTGGTGAGCACAATAAGGGATGTAAGATTAAAATAGGTATGTCTGATTTTAAAATTTTATTAAAAAACTTCGATAATTATTGGGAACGTGTGATTTGTGAGGCGTTGTTGATAAAATCATTGAATCCGAAAATTAATGTGCAGAATGCTGTAAATACTTGTGTGTTGAGTGTTTTTAAATAAGCTTTTGTGTATTGTATGTATTGATTGTTGTGTTAAATTAAATAATTGATAAAAAATTTTTAAATTTTTAAATTATTAAATTAAATTTTAAATGTTAAAGTTTTTAAAAAATAATATTTTTATAAAATAAAAAATTTTTATATATAATTAAATTTGTTTAAAATCCTTTATTTAATGAGTATTATATCCCACCTGATGATGACAGGAAAACTGTCGAAATTAATCGTGAAAAAAATGTTTGATTGGCGTTATCTTATAATTAAATCATTGCCATGTATGTTTAACTAGTTATTATTATTATTATTATTATTATTATTATTATTATTATTATTATTATTATTATTATTATTATTATTATTATTATTATTATTATTATTATTATTATTATTATTATTATTATTATTATTATTATTATTATTATTATTATTATTATTATTATTATTGTTATTATTATTAAAATGTAAAATTTTTGTTAGCTTATACATACATGTATATACATTTTATTTGTTTTTCTTGTAGTGTTTTATCATCTTTTTATATTTACAACTGCAATATTCCTTTAAACTTTCAATAACTTGATATTACAGCAACATTGTTTTTATTCGTGATAAATTAACAACAGTGTGTAATTTTCCTAAAATCTCCTAAAGTTTGCATTTTATTTCATTTCACTTCTGATAGTTTGAATTAGAAATGTTACTACTGAAATATCAAAAATTTGTTTAATTCTAAACGAAAACATATATTAATTTTTAGAAAATAATTTCTAGAGTAATGTAAAAAAATGTAATGTTTAGAATTATGTAAATAATTTCATATTTTATAAAGATATTAAACTATACTACTCACAAAAACGTCAAGTGAAACAAAAATTGTTATTACATATGCTAATCTTTATATAAGCTTAAAAATATATTTGGTATGCCTAAATGAATTTCAATTTCATAGGTTCATAATGTATTCTTTTGGGACAAAAGTCGTATAATATATAAAATTTACTCACTTTAAAGACAAATACGTAACATGGATTTCAATAACAATAAAAACCATTTCCTCCATAATTTTGGCTTTATTATTTTTTTTCTAATTAATTTATTCTTTTTTAATTAATTTAAAATTAGTTTAGTAAAAGTCATATTTGAATAGGATGATAATTTAATATTTGGTTTACCAGCTACTAAAGTAAAATAAATTATCAGATTTACAAAGCCTTTTATGTGTAGGTCCCGTTCAATAAGAGGATAAATTGTATTTCCGACATCCTTATAACGTTAATTACTGGAAATGTAAAGAACAATTACACTAATAGCCAAACGTTATTATAAAAAATCCACTAACAATTTAAGTAATACCAATAGAAATGTATTATCAAACTTTATGTCAAAAGTAAATGATATGGGTTGCTGTCCGTTGCATTACACAAAAAGTCAAACATATTATTAGTAATTTTAGAATATCAATCACTAGTACATGTTTTACGGGTTCAAAAAACTCAAATGCTATTTTTTGAGGAATGGTTAATTTCTAGAAAAACGACGTAACTATTTTTTAAACCAAAAATATGAATTTAGATGGTTAAGATGACTATCAACATAACAGTTGGCGTAATTTGAAAAACAAATGAGTCAACAGTTAAAATTTTGATTAAAATTAGTTTGGTCACTGAAACATTTGTTAAGGGTCTTAATTCTAGTCCAGATGGTAGTCAACAAATTCAATATTATATATTAATAACTAACTAACTTTGGCAGATTTTAAAGAAGGGTAGCCGGAATCCTCTACCATGACCTTTACTTTCTGCAATCCGAGTAAATCTCTATGTAACGGCCTATTTATTGTTATTTTCCCAGTTTTTTTATCAATATCAAAAATGGACTGTTGAAGGTTCTCTGAAGCTGAATTTTCTAAGTAATACGACAGTTGACTGACATTATTAACATCATTATCAGTTGCCTTTACAACTGCTATAACGAATCCGACCTTTTCCCGAATTGACATTTTAACAACGTAATCAACATTGGAGTGATCTGTGTAAGTGTTATTAAATTGTGGATTTATCGGCGTAGATTCATCTTTTTCTAAAATATAAAATAAAATATTAAATATAAGAATTTACCAAATTTTTAAATAAAATAATTCAATTAACTAAATATTACTCATTAAAATATGTCAAAAATTCCTTGAAAGTAGAATAATAAACATTAATAATTATTGAAAATTTTATTTCTCTACCTGGGAAAAAAATCTACATCAATGGATTTGTTATCCAAAAATATCATAATGCCAATATTTATTTTTTCGACAAATTTATCCGACATAAATCAAATACGACTGCAATTCTTTCTAATGAACAAACGAAAAAGAAATCTTTCAAAAAATATTTGCAGACAGTAACTGTGGTAAAACGATAGAACAAAAGGCATCACAAATACAATATTTCAATTTTGCTTGTAGATAAAATTAATTGTATATATTAATAAATATTTTTAATAATAAGTTGATATTATTATTATCTATACTATTAAAAAAACGGGTTTAGCCGATTTATCGCGACTAATTATGAGTCAATACAAATATAGTAAGCGAAATATTTATTTTCTAATATTACCGCGAGCACATATAAAAAATAATTGTCACGGAATTGCTTATTGCAAAGGTTCCTGTCACAGAAAATCAGGTGTACCAGAAAATACACGTGTCAATCTATCTGTCACAAAAATTACAGAACGATCAACACTAGCGATGTGATATTTGTACATATCATTCTGACTTCTATTTCTAGTTCAACTGTATTATTTTCAAATTTCAAATTTCTTTATTTTGTTCGATTTTAGGTTTTAATTTGATAAACAAGTGACTCTGACTCATGCATGTGAATGTAGCAATGTCAAGATTGAAGGATTCGATAATATTGTTTATCATTTCCGATGATCAATATAAGACTACGGATATTGTATAAAACTAATAATAGGATGAATAAAATAATTATAATGAATAAAAAATAAGTTTGAATTATCCCGGACAAAACCGTGTAGTAAAGCTAATATGATTATGACTTAAGCTTTCTGTAAACCAATGATTCCAAACCGTTTTTGCTGGCAATCTCTAAAATCTAAACGCAATTCTTTGATATTCAACTCATGGAAATAATATAAACAGTAATATTTTATTATTCTGTGATAAATTTGTTGTCTCAAACTCATAATTTCCTAAAAACAAAATTACTGCATTAACTGAACTTTTGAAAAAAACAAAAGCGTGATATTCTTTGGCTTTTTTACCTCTGATACGATTTAGTGTAAATCACATTCTCATTTTGTCTATACAAGAAATAAAATGTTTTTTATGGAATTTTATTTATGCGAATGTTTATTTTTTTAGTAATAAATGATTTTTGAATTTAACAAAACTAACCTTGTAAGCTCAAGATTGGAACAATTGAAGTGAAAGAAATCAGAATATACTTCTTCAAAACGTTTATTAAATAATTAATTAATTTGTTTGAATAATACTTGAATAATATTGGATTGAATATTATTTTAAATCTATCTTATTACTATCGGCAACAGTGAGGGCAAATTTTATTATATATTTATAAAGAGGCAGTTAAATATTTAATTTTGAGATATTTTATATAATTTAATTGCATTATTTTTGATTTAAATCAAAATTTATTTTATTTTAAAACAGTTCATATAGATGGCGTTCGGCTAAAGAGATATGAAACGTTTGTCATATCGTAATGCTCGGGGTGACAATGATGTCAAAATTACCGTTTTGATTAAACAATTCAATTCTAACTTTTATAACGAAAATCAAGAGTCATGTTGAGAGGTTACCGAAAGACTAAATGTGATCTGAAAAGATTGTTTGGTATTATTGGAAATCATCCATTAGATATTTAACTATATTCATGTAGAAAACATTCATAAAGACATGACTATCATCAAAACAAATAATCAAAATTTTGATTGACTATTAACAATTAAAACAAAATTAATAATTTTGTTGATACGGAAATAATCATAAACATTTTCAACTTTTGCATTATTTTCCATAATAAAAAAAGGACCAGTTTATGAATTACTAAATTTAACTTTATAACATCTTATTTAACCACTTGCACTGTGATTTAATTTTCGGTAGCGGAGCCGCGCTCTACTATATAAAGTATTGTAAGGCATCGACGCCTCACCGCGTCAGCAAGCTCAGAGGTTTGACCAGTGCTTAGCGCGAGGGTAGGGTCTTACATAAAAGATTTACACGAATATAAATAATTATTCACAACAACGTTGCAAACACGTCGTTTTTGTTTTTGCGACAAATACTATCGACGTGGTATACGCGTCACTTGCAGTTCTGAAAAAAATCATCAATACGTGCCTGGCACGTCAATATAGCGCAAGTGGTTAAACAAGGTTTAAATAAATAACTATTATAAATATCGATAATATTTATAATGATTATTTGATTTTTGGTTACGATGACGACTGAATGGAATGTTTTATTTAAAGTAAATCATAATATTTATTAAATAATTATTACAATAGTAATTAAAATGTAATTAATTAAACCACTTGAAAAAGGCAGTGCGAAAATTCGTAAATATAAAATAAAACATCGATATTTTTACTGATTTATAGTCAAGTTTTTTTTAATAAATACAATGTCAATTGAAAAAAAATCAGAGGTGAAAATTGAAAAAAAAGTTCTTATAATAATTAAAAGACAGTTTATTTTGTATATTATGGTTATGTTGAGTTTTAATTAAATAAATATTATCGTCGGTGTTTCTGACTCCACGTGTTCTGTAAAAACAAGTTAGATAAACAACACTCATCGTATATTTGTAATACAATTCGTATAATCTACAATTTATAATACTCCGAATATCCGAATATCCGAAAATGCATATTCTGACTATTTAATAAGTCTTGCATAATCGTTTCGGTTCTGAACGTTCTGTAATACGCTCTATTTACTTTTCTTTCTATTTAGTTAACTCGGGTTTTCCTTAATTAATTAACAATTTTTGTTTTTGTACGTTTTCTTGGATTTCTACCCTTTCTGAACATATTCTGATAAATCAATTTACATCCTCTTATTTACATCTGACCCGTTTTTCAAATTTTAATTCGATGATTTCTTGATTTTTAATTTTCAATATTTTTTTTTAATTATTTGGAAATTTTACATTTAAGAATCCCAACAGTTAGTGTGCTGATATTATCAAGAAACATGACATTTAAATACAAACACTTTATCCATTGTAGATGATAATCAAAAGGACAAATAATAACAAAAGAAAAAAAATTTGATTACAAAGTCTGTTATTAAAAAAAATTAAAAATTGTCATCAATTGACTAATTGATTCCTTGTTTTAATGAGCCATATAAAGACATTTTTATATCATAAGAGGAAATGCTTCAATTTATTTCACAGCAGTGGGCAAAGAAAAATATTAATTCTAAAGTAATTCTTCCAGGCAGCATGCCCACACACAGTATTTCCACATATATCAGAGTACCCTTCAAAAAGCGATCGAGTTTGGAATGAAACAAGAATATGAGACGTCTGATGTTTACTTACTTTGGCCTTTGTTCTGGAGGATGACGTCATGGATACATTCAGTCTTTTAGCTGATAGCGTTACTGAACTACACGATTGAACTGTTGTAATAGTTCTAACATGCATTCATCAGAGGAAGACGAACAATGAAGTGAAAACTATGGACCAAGTCTGTTCAATATCCAGCGTTGTAACCATCACAAGTGTGAGGGTGATGATATCGCTTACATAAGTTTAATAGGAGGAATGGCATTACGGTCTCTACAGCTGTGCTCCGCAACCGGTGTGCCGCAGTAAAATTCAATGTATTGGCATTTTAAAATTTATAAATAAATTTAAATTATAATCCATTTTTTATTTTAAGTCTATTTATATAATTAATTAATTAATTTTTGGTTTTTATTTATCTTTATCATTTTTCGTTAAATTTTCATCTAAATTAAAAATGTATTTAATTTTGTTTTAACATTTATATTAAATTTTTTAAATTTATATTTATTTTTGAGGCGGTTTATACCTTTACATTTTTAGCTTATTTTTTCACAAATTTTAAGCCACTAAGAACTCGTTAATAAATATTATTATTTTAATAATAATAACTTATTTTTTATCCAATCAAACTTTTAAAAATTTAAATCAACATTTAATCGTTATTTAATGATTCTTTAATTATTATTTTATGATTATTATTATAATAGAAAATAAAATATATATGTAGACTCTACAGGCTTTATTCCAGTATCATTATCCCATTCTCTGGAGTTTCTTAGGTGTCATATCCAAGGATATACACATCCATAAAGTGTTATTCATGCAGGGTTTATCAAGTATATTTTGTTGGATCAATGCAATTTTTATTGCATTATATTTAGTCAATTTATATTCTATTACATTTCATATTATTATTATTTGTTTAAATTTTGATTGTTTAACAACTGCTTAGGAAGAACTATTGCCATTTTCATTTATAAAAAAATAACTAATATCAATTAGTCTGTTATTATTAATGATTATTTAAAATTATAAAATACTATACAAATAATAATACTTATTGTTTTCTTTATTTGTGGATATTTGTGATAATGATTATATGTCATGTGATTATCTGTCATGTGATTATCTGTCATGTGATTATCTGTCATGTGATTATCTGTCGTGTGATTATGTTTCGTAAGGTTATCTCTCATGTGAATATTTGTCGTGTGATTATGTTTCGTGTAGTTATTTTGTCCTGTGACATAGTTATCAAGACGGTTTAGAAACCACAAAAGATTTGATGATGTATGAAACTGAAATTAATTACTCAAGAATACATTGTTGTATTCATTTCAACAGTTCATATTAGAAATAAAACACGATATTTGAAAATGAAACATTGTTAATGAAGATGTATATGATAAGATATAAAACGATAAAGAATAGATGAAACTTATAGTTAATAAGTTTTTCTTGAAGATTTTGGACAGCAATCAGTATACTGATGGAGCTTTGTTGAACAATACTATTGAACTAGCAGGATTGAATAGAATATATTCAAAAGAAAATAAAACATATGTGAAGTTTAGCATTAGAAGTGGAATTTAAAATGAAATTATTTGTTTGTTAAAAGTATTTATGAAATTTGAGTTTGATTTTAATTACTTTTGAAATTAAATATTGATTCATTTTAATTTTATTTCTATATTTTTATCTATTTTCTAAAAATATTTGTTCAATTATTTTTTAATTAAAAAGAAATTTAATTAATAAAACTGTTAAAATATTTTAATTTCTTTAATTTGCTATTTTAAATTTTGTGTTTTTTACTTGCAGATACTTATATTAAATTATTTGCTTTTTATGAGTCTCGTTAATTTGAAAAAAAGTTATTTTTACAAAAAGCGTGTTATTAATTTTTGATGTTAAAAATCGCAATATATTTATTTTTACAAAAAATATTTCCGATAGAACTAATGATACTTCATCGTGTGAGGTTTTTACTTTGATCTTTTCTGATTATTTATGCAACTCGTTTTTTCAACAGAAATGTTCAAGTCTACAAATATTAGTTTTCTTTTTTCGTCTTTAGAAATATCCTTTGTTTTATAAATGAGTTATTATCTCTGATGCAACTGTAAAAATGTCCAGAATTCTTATTTTTACTAATATGAAAATAATTATTTAATTAATCTAAAAAATAGAAAAAATATATTCATTTTATTAACAATATAATTTTTATGTCCTTCTAAATTAAAATTTTAAGAAATCCTATTTTTGATATTTAAAAGATATTTTAAGAATATATATGTATATATATGAATTTCGGGTAATTATAATAATGAAAAATGGCAAAACCAAATATAACAAAATTTATTTTAACAAATAATTTTCTTAGAACGGTTTAATTTATCTTAAGTTTACTTGTCTTTTTACAACCGCAATCATATTGACATGTTCAATATATTTCTATCCATTTATTTTCCATTTATTATTATGACATTGTTATATTTTGAAATAATTTATATTGCTAATTTCAAGTGATAAATTGGGTTTAAATACAACAGTACCAACAACATATTTGTAAAAATACAATAATAGTAAAGTTTGCATTTGGATATTTTAAAGTTGCAAAAAATATAATCATAATATTTTAGAAATTTAATATTAATTTATTTTCACAAATCTATTTGTCAGCATTGTTAGAAACCTTTTTTAGAATATCAATAATAATGAAATTATAAATTTATAAATTTAAAATTAATTTTATAATTATAGAAATTAATATTGCAAAAATATGTGAACCACACAATATCAATTTAGTGAAAATTCTTGAAAGGATAATGTTAATATAGATGTCTGAAAAAGATTTGATTTTAATATTTATTTAACATTATCATTAATTAAACAAAATATCACATTATTTAGATGGAAATGATAAAAATGAAATATAATTAAAAAAATTTATGTTTCAGACATAACATGTTTACAACATATTTTATTTCTTATCGATTCGAAAAGTGTAATAATTTTTGTAAATTATATCAGATGAGACGGTTGTCTATAAGTTATCCACTTAATTCAATATAACTATCATATATTTATTATATTTCAAACATAACCAATGGGAAATTAATAATAATAATAATAATAATAATAATAATAATAATAATAATAATAATAATAATAATAATAATAATAATAATAATAATAATAATAATAATAATAATAATAATAATAATAATAATAATAATAATAATAATAATAATAATAATAATAATAATAATAATAATAATAATAATAATAATAATAATAATAATAATAATAATAATAATAATATTAATAATAATAATAATAATAATAATAGTAATAAAAATAATGACATAATTACACAATAATAGGTTATTAACACGTTTTTATTAAAAATATTGAATATTAAACATTTCCAATTTCTGTATGACATATTTTCTACATATTTTTTAATTGTCTAAATTAACTCTCCATATAAATATTGTAAATATATGCTTGAATCGATACAATTTAAATAAACCTAGATAATTAAACCTTTCATTGTCTATTACGAATATATTCATCATGTGGAAAACAATTGGCATTCAGTATTGTAATACGAAATAAAAAATAAAATAAACTTAACAAATTTTAATTATTTTTTAATTTAACGCAACTACAAAATAACCTAAAAAATTGTCTAATTCAAATAAAACTGTTAAAATAGTTATATTAATTGTTGATAGTTGTAAATGATCAAATCTACATTTTTATTTAATTTAAATTTGAGAAATATGTTGTTGTTTTATGTGAATAAAGACAATAAGCCTCCAATCACACCTTTCCCAACGGGTTTGAGATTCGACACACTTCACATTGACCTAGTCGCTAAACTCCCAGCAGACGACGGATTCTTTTACATTCTGACAATGATTGATCGGAAAACACGCTAGTTCGAGGCCATTCCTATCCGTGACATCACTGCGCACACGGTTGCACATGCTTTAGTATTCATCTGGTTCTCACTTTATGGAATCTTAAATGCTAATATCACAGCCCAAGACTACAATTTGAATCAGAACTTTTTGAACATTTTACATCCGGCCTTGGCATCAAACACTTATGAACCAGATCCTTATCATCCGCAAACAAACGGTCTTGTCGAACGCACTCATTGGACTTTGAAAGCATCTCTCAGAATACTCTCAACATCAACTTCATGGGTCAAAGCGTAACCATTTGTTTTACTAGGATCGTTCAAGCGAAGTGTCTCCTTCACGACATTTGTTTGGATCCAACACTTTCATGTAAAACGAACTCATTGAACTTTACAATGACTCACCATTAGACGAGATCAATATCACGTGCAAAAATATTTGAGTTGATATATTAATCCGTCATTTACATATTCCACATCCTACACACCATATATACCACCGCCCCTTTTCTCAGCAACTCACTCATGGATGAGAACAATCTTCAAACCGCAAACCCATTTCTTGCTGATGGTGTAATAATACAATAACTTCAACATACATCCTGAAAGTACTTTTGACGTATTTAAAATTTGAAAATAAATTCATAATTCATTATTAATTTTAAAAAAAGGATTTTGCTGTATTTCTATAATTGGAAAAAAAAATGTTTGCTAAAGGCATTCAGTGATATTATTTTGTTTCAATGAAGTCAATTGAATTCAAATTATTTTAATAAATCTTTTCAAATTATATTAAATATCGCCTCACTATTAAATTTGTAAAATAATAAGTAGAGAAAACATGAAAAAGAAAATAAAATATTTTTATCCCTATTTGGTAAACAAAAACCAAGTATATATATATATAAAAGAAAGGCATCACAAATATTGATAAAATCAATTAAAGTGCAAAATTAATTAAAACTTACTAAAAATCAAAAATTTACCTATGATTCCCGGGAAATAATTAATTGCAATTCTGTAGATAATTGCCCTTTCAAAAACAGTATAAAAGAGAACTCAAATACAGACAGTTGGTAGAAGAAACAAAGAGAAACTCAGAGAATCAAACTATCAGTGATCGGAAAACTAAATATAGTAATTGGAAAAAAAAGTTTCATTCTCGTACCAGAAAAGGTGATTACCCCTTGTGCAAATATAGTGACAAATTGTAATTTGATTGAAATTGAATAAATTTATTCTGTGTTGGGTGTCTATTTACTTGTTTAAATAAGAATACAATGAGTCAGAGGTAACCGACGTGAAAAATAAAACCTAACAATTCTAAATATTTTAAGACTAGTATTTTTTAACAATCTGGACATGAAAAAGCAAACTATTACAACAAATTTGTACATGCTGTTAGTGTAAATTCTAAACAATATTATTTATTATATAAAAAATTAATGCAAAAAACTAAATTAATTATATAAACTATTCGTTTAAATATTGAAGAAAAAATAAATATATAAAGTCTTTATTTATGAAATCATCAAGCAATTGTTCAGTTTGGAACAGACAAAAACCGTCATTTGTTGACAGAAATATTTGGAAATATTTCCTAATTTAATAAATAACATTTAATGAAAGTACGACTGTGGAAATCTACATAAATTAAAATTGTAAGTTTGATTACTAGCTTTGATTTATGATTGTCTTAAATTATAATTACTGACAGGAAAAATAAATTCTAATGTGATATTCAATGAGATATATAATGGCTAAAAAGTTTAAAGTTTATTTGTTTTTATTGGTGTCATGTTAAAAAATCAATCCGACCCAGAATTGAACAAAATAATTTTGCGATCAGTCTCCGGAACTTTGGGCTTCTTCAATATCAGACTTTAGCTGACAATTGTTTTACCGTTCATATGAATTTTATTTATACACAAACAAGGTAGTACCAAGTTAAACTTAATTAATATTTACTAAAAACTTCAAAGTATTTATCGGACATTTTCAAACCATAAACAACAAATTACTTTACACAAAAATAAAAAATTGGCTCAAAAGTTAACACTTATAAAAACAAAAATACGTTTATTAGTAAAATTCTTTATTTTTTTGATCACATTTAATTTGTTTTATGATATTTTATTTATTTTAATTTTGACAAAAGATAAAATTTTTTTTATTATTTACTAAATTTTCGGTTTTGCCTTTAACAAGTGTTATTGAGTATATTAATAAAAATATTTAATGTCATCAAAAATACTTTTCACAATACAATCTATTGGACAGTATTTATTATCATTTATATAAGGTATTTTATTTTACAGGTTGTGAACAGTTTTATTGATAAAATGATTTATTGAAATGGATTATAAATGTCTAAAATAAAAAAAATTGAATTTTTTTATTCAGATATGTTAATAATATTATTTAAACTTTTATATGCAAATATGTCTATAAGCATATTTACACTAATGGATGTTTTCCTATTTAAACAATTAAGTAATTTACATTTAACTTCATGTTGGACTTTTAAAAGAAATATTATGAACTGATTGACAACAAATATTTTCAGTGAAAATTAAAATCACTTGGTTAAGTGCGATAAAGATTTCTGTTTCAATGAAAATTATTACCATATGTTTCAGTTTTTAATTCCATCAATTAGTTTTAAAATTTCTACAACAAAATATATTTAAATAAATTATACCAGTAAAATATTTGCATAAATGCAATATTTCATTTTAATATTACAGAAAAATTATTTAATTAATAAAAATCATTGAAATCATCTAAAACAATATTACCATTGATATATAAAACTCAATTAGAATAATAATCTTCGTAATATTTGTTTTAATTTTTTAAGTTGTATTTGTTACATATTGTGTTAAGTATTTGAAAACTTCATAATATGAAGTTCATATTTATACTCGAAAACAATATTATCGCCAAGGTTTGAAAATTTTAATTTTAATTTTTAAATAAAAAATAAAAAATAAAAATTCTATATTTAAAAAATTGTATATTATATGGAATGGTTATGGGACGACATTGGGTGTTTAAATGTATTATTAAATCTAGCTTTTATTTATCAGGTACTAGCTTGGGTACCTGGCATTGCACGATTTAAAAAATAGTAAACAGATTCAAAATAAAGAAATTTATTTCAAATCATTCATTTAAAAAAAACAATTTAAAAAATACAAAAAAATTTAATTAAAAAAAAGTATATGTAATTTATATATCACTTATGATAAAGCTTGTCGGTAGACTATATTTTTGGTTTGTCGAAAATCTCTAGCGTATACCACAACTGTTCCTCCCATTAGTTTTGTGTTTCCTTTTAAATCCTGAAGAGTTGAATCAGTTGTACACTAATCCTATTTTATAAACCTAACATGATCTACAACTTTTACTTGTAACATTGTTGCCAATTTCACCTCCTTGGGGTATCTACTGTAGTAAATCAAGGTGACCCTGAGTAGGGTTAGGGTACCCTATGGGTGATCATCTGGGGTTGAAACATAGCCTATGACCTCTCCGAAGTCAGATGAGAGTCACATGCAAAATTTCAGCACTCTAGTTTCAACGGTTGGAATTCTATTGGTAACAAACAAACAAACTTTCATCTTTATATATTAGATTATTTTTATTATTATTATTATTATTATTATTATTATTATTATTATTATTATTATTATTATTATTATTATTATTATTATTATTATTATTATTATTATTATTATTATTATTATTATTATTATTATTATTATTATTATTCTAGGAAAGTAATTGCTTATATATAAAAATGGTACTTATAAATTAATTTAGTATTTTAAAAAATTAAAAAGAGGAAATTGTTAAATTAATATTAAATATTTAAAATCAATATTAGAATGACTTTATATTACAAAATCTTTTATTGAAAATGTATAAAAATGGAATAAATATAGGGTTATGGTACCCTATGGGTGGTCGCCTGGGGTTGAAAAATAGCCTATGACCTGTTCCGAGTCAAATGAGAATCACATGTAAAATTTCAGCACCATAGATCCAACGGTGGGGACTTCTATAGAAAAGAAACAAACAAAATTTATCTTTATATATTAGATGCAAATATTTGTAGAATAAAAAATTGAAAGAAATTCTTATTAATAACTTATTTAAATGACTAAATTACATTATGTACATTGTACATATAGCAAAATTATTCAATCTTACAGCCCATTACACTTTATAAGTAGTTCTAATTTAAAAATTTCTACAAAATTCAACTTTTAAACATTTTTTCAAATAACCTAATTTAAATAATTTGTAAACGGGCATGAATATTTAAAGATGTTAACGATTTTGTTTTACTTTCATAAAGTATTATACATTTTAATGGCCAAATTCACAATTTTGAGACACATTATCGTATTTCTAGACAAATTTAGAATTTGTTCAACTGCTTAGTATAATCTCTAGGTAGATTTCCTGATACATAACTAGTCGCTTGAGATACTTACGATAAAATACATGTGGAAATCTCTAGATATTTCAACGTCATAAGTGACTTTTATAAATAAATAAATAATATTATAAATATATTATGATATAATATGATTCTAAATCTTATAAGTTCTTTCCAATTTAAACAAAGTTTCATTATAGAAATTGTAATATAACTGAACTTTGATTTGATTTAATTGTTTTTGTAACGTTAAACTTGATAAATACATCAATTATTTATAATTATGCCATTTACAAACTTAATAACTAAAAAAAGAGATTTTAAGAATTTCGTTGGATAAATTTTTGTTATTAAAACAAAATTATTTCCGATAATTCCGATATTTGTCCATCATTTTGCACAATTGTGAAATTTTCTGAATCTCTAGGAACAAAACTAACAAAATATTTAAAATCATCATACAAAAGATTTCCTAAATATATTGTCGTCATTAATACAAAATTTTCATCCAAACCAGAGTTATTTAAAACTTTATTTGTACATTTTAAATAAAATTAATAGAAATTAATTAATGAAATTAATTATCTACAATGTATCAAAAAATAAATAAAACATATTTCTAATTTTTGAAATATAAAGAAATAATTTTTATCTTCGAAATGTCATATATTAATTTAATAAACAACATCAATTAATAAACAGATATTTATATAGCAATTTCTAAATGATTTACCGTATAAAAATATTTGTGGATAATTATCATTCTCATCAAGAATATTGACGCAAACTGATACGTGAGATGTTAATACATTTCCGTTTGCGGAATCACTCAATTGAATTTGTGTACAAACTTTGTTCTAAATGACAGAAATTATTTTAATTATATATTTTTGAATCTTGTTTATACTCGTTGATATGTAAATTAAATACAATTGATTATAGTTAATAATTAAATAGATAACTTAGGATTAAATTCTTTATTATTATTATTATTATTATTATTATTATTATTATTATTATTATTATTATTATTATTATTATTATTATTATTATTATTATTATTATTATTATTATTATTATTATTATTATTATTATTATTATTATTATTATTATTATTATTATTTATTAATTATTAATTATTATTAATGAAAATAATATTTTATAAACTAGGTTTTAAAATTTTAACACAGAAAGAAGTCCATATATTTAAATTCATTTTCAAGTTGTTTTAGTTGAAAATTGATACTTGAAGGAATTCATGGATGAGATGAATTTTACAATGAAAGTCTCATCATGATATTATTAAATTATGTATTTTTGCTATTAAAGTTTTATTCATTATTGGATAGTTTTTTTCATAGATCTTAAGTCTGTTGGATCATATGAAAAAGTAAGAAGTCTAAGTCAATGAATGTAAAGTATTTTGTATTTCCCAGACAATCTAATAATAATTTTGAATTTGAAATTATCTTTTAGTGATATCATTTATTTCTCTAGAATACATCCATATTCTATTCATTCATTATCCATTGATATTCATTTTCATTCCTTATTATTACTAACTGAGTATTCTGGCACTTCGACAAAAACGTGCCGACATTAAAATGATTCTTCCGTTTTAATTTTTGGTTTTTCAATTAACATTTTTTAATAACATTTAATAACATTTTAATAACATTCTTTTTATAATAGTATATTCTTCTGTCCTACCCGCCTCATAAACTTTAATAATCAGTTTACGTACCCTAATTTTGAATGGTACAAGTCTTCTATGTTTTCCTTGCACAGAATTCTTCGATATAGACTTAAAAATATAGACTTTTTGAACTTAAATGTCTCTAAGAACTACTTATTTGCTTCTCTATTCGTCATTTCTTTCTTTGTAAATTTTGTTTCTTTCAACAAAGCTTCTGCTTCTCTTCAACCAGAAAGAAATTGAAAACATTTATCAACTTTTGATTTTATTTTTCGTGACCATATTTCCACATCATTTAATCATTTCGTCTTCTAAGTGACTTTCCCCATTAAATTGCTTTATATTGAAATCCAGAAGCTCCAATATCATCATTTTGGTTAATGATTTGTATCGGTTTTGGTTTTCATAACCATATTAATTGTATTGAGGTGATTGACAGTTACATTCAAAGAAATCTCCATTAAAATTTCAAATATTTTTTAAGGAAATAATTTGAAAAACTGCCCACTTAATCATATTTTTAAATCAAACCGAATATATTAGTTATAATATTTGTTGTGCTCTTATATATTCGTTAATATTAGCTGTGCTCTAAAATATATTTATTATGAAAACTGAAAAATCTAGGTTGTGCTCTAAAATGATTTAAAACATAAAAAATCATTTTATTTAAATTTTTCTTAAATTATTTATTAACCCTTTCGTGGATACATGAAATTTAGAAAATGTTCGCAAAGTGACACAAGTAGTTATTAAGTTTTTGTACCACTCTCGCAAATTTAGATTATGGCTAAACATAAGAGTACAAAAAAAATCTGATTGGGTCACTAACTCAAATCTGATTGCTTCTGTAAGGGCACAAAATATGCAATCGCTGACGGGTATGTCCAAAGTGTTTATGTGCGATATTTTTTATGTGTCGGCGAAAGGGTTGATATAATATTAAAATTACTTATGTCTAATGTACATTTAATTACATACTTAAAATTATTTATTATTTACAATGTAGTTTGTAATTTTCATAATTGAATGATAATTTATTCATTTTCACTTTCGTAAATAAAATTTGATTATTTATTTATTTAATTTAATTTAATTTTGCTTTATTCATTTTTAAATAGTTCATTAACCATCCTAAATTTACCTGTGATAATATCATATGAATAAATTTAGGACATGATAATTTATAAATTATAATTATTACACTAAATAATTATTAAATTTAAATATAAATATATTATTTAATATTGATAATGCTTAAATAATTTCAGAAAATTTATTATGTACAATATTGTCGCTCAGATCAAACATTTCAAATAAAATTATACAATTTATTATTTAAACAGAAAAGTTTTTCAACTTATAGAATTTTTGCCAAACGAGAAAAGTAATATTTAAGATTAACTATCTTTGAAATTCTGACCAATTCGCCGGAGACATTGCCAGAAGCTCGTTTTAAACAAAATATTTGCCCGATGACTAATAAAGAGTAAATATAAAGCAATGTTTACTTTTTTCTCTCTGTCGAAAACTTGATTGGAAAATAACGATCCGGTTTTATTCACTGTAAGTGGTTGATAAAGGTGCTCCATGCTAAGTTTAAAGATAACTCTAGCATTTTCTCCTTCATCTTTATCAAAGGCAATTAATGTTCCGATATAATGACCAATTGGTAAATTTTCCAAAATTGAAAAATCTGTATACTCGCGCAATTCTGGAGCATTATCATTATCATCAAGCACTGTGATCGTCAACTGTGTTGATCCAGATTTACGATCATGAACTGCTTGATCCATTGCTATGATTGTCAGCTTAATTATAAAAATAATTTTATCAAGACATTAATATGAAATTAGGAGAATAAACTTTATTCCAATTTCTTTTCTAAACTTGAAAATAAAAATTAAACTACAAACATTAGAGAAATGATTCACTAAATTCTAATAATGGTCAAATGTAAAATATAGCAACATTAAGTGTAAATTTGACTAGTCTAACTGATCATATGAGTGGTAAAAATATGGCTATAATAAACTGATCAGACACATAAAAAATAATAAAGGAAACTTAAAAATGATAAATATTTTAATATATTTATCCTACAATAATAAAAATGCATCTAAAAAAAATTTTAAACCCTCTCTTTATAAGCTTATCAGTCTAAGGCCGTCTAAAACGTCTTAATTTTTACATTTCTTCATTTTTATTTTTTTTACATGTTCCATGATTAAATAAAATAAATTAAATAACCATTTAATAAATGAATTTAAAATATAACATGACTACAATAGTTATTACAATATTAACTTCAAAATTTTCTGTTTTTCTTTTTATTATTATTATTAAGTTTCTTTTATATATATGATCCTAATACTTTTGAGTTATTATTATTATTATTATTATTATTATTATTATTATTATTATTATTATTATTATTATTATTATTATTATTATTATTATTATTATTATTATTATTATTATTATTATTATTATTATTTAAATTACGCTTCATTTTCAGTATTATTATATTAATTAAACATTTTATATTATTACAAATTTATTAATATATTCATCAGAATAAAAACATGTAAAATTATGTCAAATATACCATAATAGAATGAAAATATATTTTTACAAAAAAAAATAATTCTAATATATTAACAACTAATAATTGTAATATTATGATTAATCTTTTTATAAACATCTCATTATTTAATTAAATATAAAGACAGAATTAATTTTTCCAAGTTTTTTTTACCAGTTGCCGAGCCTGTCATAAAACCTCAAGGTTAAATATTAATAGAAGAACATTAAATTTAATTAATTTTGTAATTGAATCGAAAATTTATTATCGGAAATAATAAATAAAATTTTTTTTTAACTTACTTATTCAAATTAATTGATATTTTAACTCAAAATTATTGTGATAAACAAAATGAATTACAATTTAAAATTCATAAGTAATTTTCTGGTATCATTTCCATTATTTGAAGAGAAAATAATTTATTAGAAAAAATATTTTTAATTTAAAACTTAATGAAGTATAAAGAAAAATAATTACAATTATCTTTTCTATTAAATGAAATATTTATTAAATGAAGAAAAATTGCAGAAAATATTTCTATTAATTCAAAAAATCAATAAATTTTTTGAGTTAATTAAAATTGTTTCCTTAAAAATTGTATTTTTAAAATTATTTTTTATTAATTAATTATTAAATTTTTATTAATTATTTTAAAATTAAAATTGAGATAAAATGTTTTTTTTTCTATTTTTCATCTTAATCAAACACTGTGAATCTCTATGAATAATTGAATAATTAATTACTTAAATTATGTCACTAAAATTTTATTATTTTTACTTTGAACACAAATAATTTGGATGGTTTTGGATCAATTCAATCTATAAAAATATCCAGACTTGATTGATCTTTTTTTCTCCGAAAATAATATTTAGTAAATTATTAAAAAATATATCAACTCATAATATTAAAAATGTTTATTTAATTAAAAAATGTCTTGTTCTTTCAATTTAAACGTAATGTACAAAATAATAATAATAATAATAATAATAATACTATACATAACTATGCCAATGTCAAAAAGTGTTACGGATGTAGATAAGTCATGTTAAATTTCGAATAAATAATAATAAAATTGTGATGCATTACGAATTTTTTTGTATTATAATAATCTCATGAAAATTTATGGTTATTCTATTAAAATTATGGAATATCTATTCTTAAGTATAGGTAGGATAAAAAGTCAAAGCAAGAGAAGTTAAAATTTTTCTTCATAAAAGAAAAAATTTGTTTTGTAATTAGAAAATACATTTAAATTTTAATAAATCACAGAAACTTTCAATTGGTTAAAAATAATTAAAGTAAATTAAATAATTTTTCAAGTTTAACATGCAATTTAATAAGTAATAAAGTATTCTAGAAATAGTTTGATGTAATATGGTTTCATAAAAAATTCCCTTTAAAAGATGATATGAATACAAAATTTTGTTTTAATTATCAACATTTGATTGATTTACTACAAACATTATTTATAAAATATTTTATCAACAAATCAAAAAATAATTGTTAATATAAAATATATTTTTACAAATGCAGTAGATAATGAAAATAGAGAATTGTAGGTTCAATTATATTACTTATTTAAATTCTGATAAATATTTAACAATATCTTGTTATATGGGACCCATTCTATTTTTGCCTATCTTATAATAATAAAGTTTATTTGAATGAAATTAAAATATTAGTAAATTTGGGTGCCAAAATAAACTTTGAACATAACCGTGGCCACGGGCTGGTATTGGTTATATTATTCTTAATATTCAAACAACTTAGACATTGGTAATTTTGGCCATAATGCAAATATCAGTCACAATTATTTTTAATTGAATAAAATATACAATATCTACTTATATTGTTATATTATTTAAAAATTGAATTCGTTTAACTTGAGAAAGTCCTATGAAGCATCATACATTAGTAATACCAATGATAATATTAATAATAATAAATTGAAATATACTGCTATACAATAAATATTTGAAATAAAAATATTCTTAATAATAAAATTTCTTAATAATAAAAAATAAATTTCTTTGATAATCTTTTAAAAGCTTGTCAATCTATTTTCAGATTTTGGCAGAGTAGAAACCATATATTAAATATATATTTCACATAATATTGCAATTTTGTTTTAAGTGGTCAAATATTTTGGATATTATTGATTGAAACATTTTTTGTCAATCATTTCAGCAATATTCTAATTTCATTTATAAATTTTGTCAATTATTTATATTTTAATTGCACTCTATTTCTTGACGTAATATTTAAATTAAATTTAATTTCTAACAAAATCTTTCCAAAAATGAAAGTGAAGAACACCTTTTAAAATACAAGGAAATTTTGAAGGGGTACATGATTGAAATTTCTATTAAAATCAGTTTAGTGAATATTTTTATCGGACACTGATTGATCTTAAGGGTACTATGATGTAATTATAATGGTATATTTGATTTCCCTAACCTTTACCCTATATTATGTAATAACTGCATGTGTGATTTTGATTTTCTGGGTCCTCAAATTATATCACTTATTATTATTTCGCAATAAGGTAATGCTGATTGTGTTGGTGTCGGCACACCGGGTATTATAAATAGTACCACAATTTCTTAAATAAAGTTTTTGGAATTTCTCAAGTTATTCTTATTCTTTACAGTTACGATAATAATAATATATAACAACTAAATAAAATTTGTATTAATTATAATAAAATTCAATTTTATGTGAATGACAAAAAACAAATTCAAAAAATGATCAGTTGTGATGAGAGCATAAAAAATCGGCTACCAACGAAAAATATCTTATTCTTTTATTAAAAAACTTGTTTCAAAACTGTCAAATATGACGTTACAAATTTTTTAATACTTGAAACGCTAATTGAAAATTAAGCATGAAAATATCAGGATAAACATGTAGAAATGTTTCAGAATAAATTCAAAAATCTTTACTAATGACATAAATTTATATATTGCGTGTATTTGAAAGATTGAAAATCTTGTTATACATTACAACGTTTTGTTTAGAAACGGAATATCTATACACTTACCTGTTCTTTGTGTATGTACATGGATAATAGTAGTTATATATGATGTAAATATTTCACCAAGTAATAAAATACACATACAAAGATATAACAAAATATTTTTAATTGAGCTATTAATTTAAGCAAAAATAAAATAAAACACTATTTCATCTAGCAGCATTTAATCACAAATAAGTTCCAATAACATTATTTTGTTAAAATTGTTTCAACAGATTCATCACTTAAATAGTTCGTAGTTTATTTTTAATTATTATATTTTTAAATAATGGTTTTTCCAAATTATTTTAATTGTAGTGCTTTAAATTTTCTTTGCAATCTTTATGGTATCCTGCTTTTACTATTTTAGCACGCTTGACACTTAATGCTTCGTATAATTTATAATAGTTATATATAATAATTCTTTCATAGGTGTATTCAATTTTACATTATAAGATTGTCATTGTGTTAAATGGAGAATTTAGTTAATATAATGGAATGACAATCTATCATCATGCTAGATTTCTTGACCACTAACAACTGAGAGAATTGATTAAAATTAGTAAATATAATTGTTTGTTTGTGTTTGAAAATGTTGTATTTGGATTGGTTGTAAACAGTTGTATATTACATATATTAAATTGTCGCTGAGTTGTATTGTTTGTACTTTGTGTTTATTATTGAATTTCAAATCCTACTAAGATTATGTTCAGATGTTAATATATTATGAGTTAATATATTATGTGTACACTGTGAGTACAATAAGGTATTTAAAAGCAATGTATAAGTAAAAAATGATTTGTTTGTGTTTGTATTGCCGTAATTGAAGTGATATGGAAAACCTATGTATAAAATGACATTGTGATGTATAGTAATTATTAAATTTAATTAAAAATGTATTTTAACTGAATTTCAAATTGTTAATATTTAAAAATAAAATTTATTTTTTAGTAAATTTTTTGTTCAATTAAGCAATTAAAATCTATATATTTGTTTCTTTTCTGCTAGACTATCACAGTGAAACTGTAAAATTATATAGTATAAGTTATGTTCGATTGACGTTTTTAAATATTTTTATAAATGCCATGTTTTTGTTTATATTATAATATAATTGTGAAATACAATAATTTGGAATTATGTATAAACAATACCATGGTAGATTAAAGAATTAAGTACTGTTTCAGGTTGTTACACAAGAAGCTAAATTTGCTCACTGACGTATACCTAAAGAAGTACTCATAACCAAATACTTTGACTTTGTGAATAGCCGCAATTTTAAATTTCAATTAATTGTAGAGTATTTATATATTAATAGAATTATAAGTTAGTACAAAATTAAAGTATATTAAATTAAAGTATATTTTAGATATATAGATAAAATAAATCTGCAACTTTCACAGACAAAATTAAATAAAAATTAAATTAAATTAAAATAAATAATCAAAAAATATGTCAAATCCATTTTTAAACGATTTTCAAATAATGCAGTCGAAAAATAATATTAATCTTGCTTTAATTCACTATATAATTATTATTGGATCNTATTGGATCAAACAATAATCCAAATAAACTATTATTTTTATTTCATTTTTCAAATATTAACTATATTTTGTACACAGAAAGAAATCGTTGAAAATAGATTTCATTTTACCATAAACCCATACCCCGTATCTTTTATATATGATATATTTTATACTACATAAAAATTTTGGAATACACCCAATTTGTAAATAAAGGATTTCGTGTATATTTATATTTCATCTCTGTCGGAAAACCTTTTAATAATTAGGATAAGTTTAAAGAAAATAAACTATAAGCAAGAACAACTATTTTATTTATAAATGATATAATTTAATTTACAAAAGTATTAAAACTAAATATTACCATTGAAATATATTTTATTATTCTTTTTGAATATTTAATTTTGTCAACCGGAAATATTCCTATTAACATACTTTAAATTTTATGAAAAGGTTGAAATTTACAATAAAAATTAAAAAATTAAAATCAATGAAAAAAGAGTTTAAACAAAAACAATTGAATAACGAATAAAACAAGATTTACCACATATTGATTCTTTTTTTCACGGTCCAGTGGTTGCATTAATTTTACCCAACCGGTCCGGGAATCTATAACGAATAAACCAGAATCCGTTGAGAACTGAATATTGTACGTGATGAGAGCATTTTTACCAATATCTTCGTCAGTAGCCTGTGCCTAAATTAGATTTTTAAATTATTCAACTGAACATTTAATTACCTTATTTCAGGTTATTTAAATTAATTATTCTTATATATATATATATCAAAAATATTTAAAAAAAAATTACAATAAAATATTTTCATATTTATAATTTAATGCTTTAATACTTTAAAATATGGTTTTTAATTTATCTTTATTATGTCGTGAAATGTTTTTAGAATTTTGCAATACATTTTCATGATTTCCTAAAATACATAATTTAAATTCATAAAATGAAATACTTTGGATGATAATATACCTAATTCTATTGAAATAAAAAGTGTTTCGGCTTCTTAAAATTTTTAATAAATTATATTATATTTTAGAAAATGAAATAAAACGAAAACTGGAAATCATAGGAAGTTCACTCTGCAAATCTATATTTATAAATTGAGAAACTTTTTGTCGGAGATTGGTTTACTGTAATCAAAATTATAAAATCTGAAAAAACCATATTGAATCTGGTTAAAATTACAACTGATATAATAAAAATAAAAATCTGGACAATGTTTTACTTAAATCTTCAAATAATTGAAATAATTATGAAGACTTTAGTATTTGTTTCAAAAACCCAAATAAAAATTAGTTGACTGTTAGATAATTGGTTTTTAAAAATGGTATTTTCTAAAATATTATTTATGAAGCTAGAGTGTTTTTGATATTAAATTGTTTTGATTCATACATTTAATCCACTTATTAGTATGAATATTAATAAAATTTGAACGCATGTTTGTTAAGGCCATCAAACAATTTATATGAATATGTTGGGGTTCAACAGGTAAGGCACAAAAATGAGGTAAAAATCGATAAAAACACCAAATTCAAAATAAAAACTTAAAGTACAAAATATTAATTAAAAATCAAAATATTTTAAAAATGAATATCTACCGGGGAAACTGGTATGGGCGGATGCTAAATAATGAGACGAGTTCAACTATAATAAAATAAAATCAATGGGGGGGTCCCTAGAAGGAATAAATTACAAGAAAAGAAAAATAATTAAAAATTAATTAACTAGTGGAGAACCCGAGCTAATGGGAAATCCGAGCGATTTGAGAGAACCTGAATTAGCAATCCAATTTTGGGAAGGCAATTAAATTAGCCGAATAAAATTAAATTGGAGCGAGCCGTCAAAGGATTCAAACATTTAAATCCACTTATTAGGATGAATAATAATAAAATTTGAACGCATGTTTGCTAAGGCCAATCAAACAATTTCCTTAAAGCGAATTAGAGCTACAAGAGGAAGCCCGGGGGAAAGTTAGATCCAGACTAATTTGTCAAAATGAAATCAATTACCAAGAAAACAAAATTGCCAGTTGGTCGAAGAAAAAGAAAACGAGAAGTTCAGTGAGAGTGATCAGAAAACGTTAAAGTTAGTAACAAATAAATAATTTAAATCGAACGTACCAGAAAGGGACATCTCCCGTTGGAAGATTTATCCCTGCGTGAGATTGATAGTCTATTGAAAAGTGCAGACCAAAAAGGGTTGTATCAAGTGTGATTGAATTAATAAAAAGTGTAACTAAAGTGTAACTATCGGTCTTAAATAAAGATTTTGTGTTGGATCGTTTATTTATTTTACAAAGAACACAAAGGAGTCAGACAGTAATACCGACTTACATTAAATACCCAACAAATATAACTGTCCCCAATACAACCCAAATTATATTGAATCATCTTACAAAGAATCCAAACAATTAAACTGACAATGCTTATATTAGTCATGCTTTTTTCTTTGATCCAAAGCACATAACTAATTAATTTTCAATGAACCGAGGACCTAAAATAGTTATTTTCTGTCATGATTAACAAAATGATTAATGACATATAAACATAATTCAAATTGACAAATGAATAATTATAAATTAGCTTTATTAAAGGCAGAATTATATCTTGAAATTGTTCCAGCGATATCACATGAGCTCGTAACTTCAAGTTTTGATTGATCATTAGATAAAAAAAATGCGAAATGTTCTCGGTCGGAACTAGAACAAATAACTTGAAGCAATTTAAGAAATAAAACTCCTTAAGGAAGATTGGATTAAAATCTCCTTGTCCTGCAATGAATCTGGTATGTTCTTGACTGATGGATCATGGAGTGTAAATAATACTTTTCTTTAGCATTCATTATACTTGAAATACAGGCATAATTTTTAAATCAAAATACGCATTCGGAAGAAAGACAATTCAACGATTTAAAATAAAATCCGAATAGAGACAGAGAACAATTTTATTTTTAAATTTTGTTAACAATAATTCGGTACAATTTAAAATCCTTAATTACCTTTTATATTTACCTGTAGATAGACGTTTTAAAACAAATATCATAATTCTTTTGTAATTTAACATTAATATATAAAAAAACACATTATTTAAAAAACTTTTAACAAAGTTTATTTTGAAGTATTTTTTAGTTAATTTCTTTTTGTTGGTGTAAAAAACCACCCACGGAAAATCACCACAAACAACATCCGTGTAAAGCGTCCTTTTTTGCATTTGTTTATATTTCTCGAGTTTTACCTATTTTTCACTTATAAAAACATATTTACAAGTCTAAATTTTAATCCTTTTTGTATATTATTTTATATTCTTCGACCAAATATAAATAAAACTCAATTTTTTCTTGCATTTAGTATATTACATCCCACTTTGCCTAATTCTTTTAAGTAAAATTCTTTGAAAGGACAGTAATAACATTTAAGTTTTGACTTACAATTAATTACAATTAAGAAATAAATGTCTTCTTGTCTTCTAATATTATCACGTAGTTTTTTCACATTATTTTGGTTTTCAAATATTTGCATTTAATATAATATTTTTGTAAATATTTGATCAATATATTTAATACATTTCTGTAATTTTATGAATAATTTCGGGTTCCGAATTTCAGTTACCATAATTTTATCTTGTGCGATACCAAAAATATATTATTTTGATTTGGAATTATATTTTGACAAATAATTAATCTATTTTTTGCTTTTTTCTGTTTTTAAAGAGACACATTTAAAATTTAAAATGTAAATAAATAAAATTTCCTGGTATTTAAATTTATAATAAATCTCGAATGATGAAAAACCGAATTACAAGTTCTTTAAGACATTAACAAGGAAATATAAAACTTTTATTCATAATCAAAATGAAAACAAGTCACGAAATAAAATTTAAAGCGATTGGTTTCTAATGATAAAATACTGTAACCTTCAATAAGTGGAAATATTTCACAGGCGCCAGGAAATCCACACAGCAAAATAAACATGATTTTCAGGAATTAATTGCTCCAAAAACTTTGATAATAGGATGCAATATATAAAGAGACAATAGAACAACAATTTTGGTTGACTTAAAATTATATATTTATTACTAATAGAGCGTAAATGTTTACTTATAAAACGGGTAATTAATGAAAAATAATTTATTTATATTATTAATTTATTATAATAATATTAAAAACTTTGAATTATTTAAAAATTAAAAGTTATGCTAAAAAGAGTGGCATTGGATTTCGGTAACATGTAATTTGGTAACAGGCAATTCGGTGAGAGGAATGATTAATAAAGCAAATTACTTCAAGTAAATACAATATATACAGAGCAATTTGAAATTCCTTTATAATTAATGAAGCAAACTACTAAACTGTTTTAAATACAATGGACAACCAAAATATAGGGAAAAGGCCAAATCTTGGAAATATTTAATCAATATATACAGGTTTCTTGGTAAAATCCAACTTGAACAGAAAAAAGAAACAGCAATCATTTAGTTATCTACGGGACAAGAACCAAAGCAATATAAAGGAAGTACGCTTCTGTAACTCGTCGTTTGGACAATTTGGTTCAGGCTTTTACGTTTTGCACAGATGAATTATATTTTCTGCGTGGGACTTTTCATAGCATTGCATATTAGAAGACCATAATAAAAATGTATTTGTGACATTTTAGCAGATTCAATTGTATTAACTTATTACGTGATATTTTCTTTTTATTTATGTCGTCATTGAGTGAACCAAATACATTGTTACTGAATTGCCTGAGAGCAATTAGAAAGGGAACCTAAATACCTGTTACCGAACTGACTGTTCACCGTAAAATAATTATTAAGAACTACTGATTATTGTTTAATAACATTCAATTTATATTATAATATATATTATAAGAACTTTTTTTTCCAATTTCACTACTGATTTATTTTTTCATTGAACTTATTAAAAAGAGCTTGAAGACTATAAATCAGTAAATATATCAAAAAGCATCGATATATATATATATATATTTAAAAAATTGACATTTAAAAATATTAATACTTATTTATTTATTGAAAATAATATTTTAAACTATTTGATATTTATAAGTATTATCGATGAATGGGTGAAAATATTCATCAATTATGTGAAAAGTGATATACAAATTACAAGAGATGTAGAGAATATCATTCTGAATTAAACTCAAATTTCATACTAATGACAGTTAATTATTGACTATGAAAAAGTAATGAAAAATTTCACATTTGGCATCGACATTCAACTAAAAGCCAGATCAAATTTGTAAAAGTAATTGTTAACTTGAAACTAAAAATTATTTTTATTAATAAAATTATACAAGTCAAGTGTTCAATATTGACAAATTTACAAATGTTTGGAATTTTCTTTCGAAACACGTAAATTTAAATGGTATCGGAAATGAGGAATTTACAACTCATTTTAAATTCAATTAAAATTTGTTAAATTAGACAGCTTGTATCAACTTGTCAAAAATTAAAAAGGCAGCAAATAAAATATTATTAACAAGTCTGATTAAAATTTTATTTAGTAAAAACAACGACATAATAAAAATGAATATTAGTATTATTAAAAAACGCCACTCAGTATTTAGATATATTTCAACCGCTTCACTGCCATCAGAAGGGATAGAAAAAACTATAGACATTATAGATTAATGAAACAAATTACTATAATTATTTTAATTATTTTATAATTATTTTAGTATAATAAATTATTTATTTTTAAATTAGACATTACATTATAATTTTTTACATCTAAAATTATTTATTTTTTTTAATTATAAAAACAATATTATTTTACATTTCAATTTTATAATTCAATAATAATTCACTTACCCTTAGTTCAGTAAAATGTGTTGACAAATTTATTGAACTACTGATAGAAAATTGAGTGTTCAAAATCATTTTTAATAATGAAAATGAAAAAAAATGTTGATAAATGTATCCAAGTTTGAAAATGTCTGGATGTAATTTAACTAGTGCAAGTGAATCGGATTGTGAAATAAACATCATTAATAGTGTAAGAAAGATGATTTTAAACTTATGTTGGTATTGCCGTTTTACAGATTGTAAAAAGAATTTAAGCAAATCTTTTGGCAATTTAAATTATGGATTATTTTAATGCCTAAACCATGTTGATGCTATGTTTGTATTTCCTTTATCAATTTAATTTTAATGGATACATTGAAAAAACTTTCAGTAATCTCAGTATTCAAGTACATAAATATTGTCGACCGAAGAAATTGACCAATTAGGTATAAAAAAATAGATGTCTGATTTTAAAATTTTATCGAAATATTTTAATAGTGACTGGCGAAGGTGATTTTAAATAATCTGGATGTTACAGTAATAAAATGTGGATTGTTGTTTGTTATTTTCAAATGTGTTGAATTAATAAGAATGAAATGTAAAAAAATTATGATTTAAAATATATAAAACGGCAATTAAATTAAAATTAAAATTATCCTAAATGAATTTTAAATATAATTTTAAAAATGCTTTTGAAAAGTTAAAAAAAAAGTTAAAATAAAAATGATAATTTTAATTTTGTGTCACTTTGATGTGTAATCGTTTTTGATATTTTCGTTACTTGTCTTTAAAAAATGTAATTCTATAATTTATTAAATTTATTTTTATTATTATTACGTTTATAATAAATAATGAAGCGTTATTCGAGAATTACCTGTAAAAATAATAATTAATAATAATATCAATAATAATAATAATAATAATAATAATAATAATAATAATAATAATAATAATAATAATAGTAATAATAATAATAATAATAATAATAATAATAATAATAATAATAATAATAATAATAATAATAATAATAATAATAATAATAATAATAATAATAATAATAATAATAATAATAATAATAATAATAATAATAATAATAATAATAATAATAATAATAATAATAATAATAATAATAATAATAATAATAATAATAATAATAATAATAATAATAATAATAATAATAATAATAATAATAATAATAATAATAATAATAATAATAATAATAATAATAATAATAATAATAATAATAATAATAATAATAATCATATTAATAATAATAATAATAATAAACATAAAATAAAAAATAATAAAATTGGATTTCCATATTATGATTAGTGTATTAGTTAAATTAATTTCACAAATATAATACTAATTAATATACTTTTTAATATTTCTGGATAAATCCTCACACTAAACCACATGATAATTTATTTAATTAATTTCAAATCTAATGCACCTCTGTGAAATCAATAAGTCTAGTATAAGAAGATTAAATAATTAATTAATCGATTTTTAATATAAAAGAATTAATTTTCTAAATTTGAAAATTTTAATATTTTCAAAACTTTGAATATTTTTTCTTATATAATTTAAATACTAATTAATATCGTAATTATTAAATGTAAAATAAATCAATATTAGTAGTCAAAGAAATTAGTAAATTTATATATTTTTATAAAAAATATTTTTAAAAAAATGGTAAATGTTTCCAAATGTTTTAATTTACATCTTGCTTAATTTTTGTTTAGATTTATCAACAAATAGTAAAATTATTATTTTAAATCGAATGGTATTTCTGTGTGAAAATTAATCATTTCTATAATATAATTTTTCTTTAAATTGTTAAATTTTGTATTACATCGTTTGATGTTACATTTAAAAATGTTTTAACAAATGTTTGATATTTTGAAAAAAACACTTACTTAAAGATTTGTGAATATTTAATGATGATTTTTTTACTGAGAATATAAATTTTTGCTTTAATGTAATTTCGAATGATGACACAAAAAAGTTTATAATTATATCCATCTTAAATTAACTTTCTCAGGAATTTGTAATTTTTATGAATAGGTCAACCCGAACTTTCTTTTAATTCAAAATATTTGAAATAATCAACAAGCTGGACTTTTTTTAAACAAAATCATAAACTTAAACTTCGCGTATTTTTTAGATGACAGAAAATCTGACATTTCCCACTTTTAGTAATTTTTTCAAAAATAATAAATATTTTTATTCAACAATTATCATCTAAATCAGCGGTTAAATGTTAAATAAGTTAATGAAATAAATTTAAAGAAACAATTATTTATGTTCCAGATATGGTCAATTATTTCATTATTAACAATAAATGAGAATTGTAAAGATTTTTTTTGTTTGTTACCTCACAAATAATTCACAAATATTACATTACAGGTATTTATGTAACTTAATATCATTTTAAAATATTATTTCATTGGTCATAATATGTTTATTAGTTCTCCCAATGTCAAAAATGTCAACGTTATATATATAAATATGTAATGTCTGAAAGGTTAAAATAATTTACCAGAATGTAATATTACGTTAGGTGAAATGTAAGATCCTTTAAGTGCTCACTTTAACAACGTGATTGGTCTTTTAACTTTGATTTTGAAGGTTCACAAATTATGTTTATAAGTGAATTTAAATAAATTTAAATTTCAAAAATATTTTAACAGTTTAAATTAACCTGAAATAACTGATAACCAATATCATTATTTTCTTTAATTCCAACTTGATACTGTGTACTAGGAAAGACAGGGGCATTGTCATTAATATCATGGACATATAAAGGAATGGAAATATTGGTATAAAGTTGACGTTTAAGTCCAGAATCATAGCAAATAAAATTTGTATAAATAATCCCATCTGGTATTGTTTCTCGATCAAGAGAATAAACTGTATAAAGTTTGTATATTAATAAAATATCAGTGCTCATTTGGTCTTTCTCCAATCTTAATGCTTGGGTTTCGTGATTGGTTTCTGTACATTTAATTCCTTGGTTAATCGAAACGGAATCACGATCAAAAATTGTTATCTAAAATTATTTTAAATTAAATTAAATTAAATTAAATTAAATTAAAAATCTTTTCTTGAAGATTTTCAAATAAACATTTTGAAATCAACGAAAACCTATTAAACATGGGAAACTTTGTTTTTAACAATACACTTAATATTATTTCCTGTTTTATTTGAATTAAATTATATAATATAATTTATTTTATTTACAAAATTAGCTTTATTATTTTTTTAATATTTCCGATTCATTTATAATTTGTTTTAATAAATGTAAAATCTAATTTTGAGTAATTAAGTTGTTCATGAAAAATATTTTATTGATAAAATAAAATTTAACAGATATTGTTTAAATACTCAAAAAAATACTTAATATATTATACTTTGCTTGAGTGATTGTATCTCAAAAATGGTAATTAACTTCGATACAACATCAATAGTGAGAAATTTATCTTTGATGTAATCTATAGTTTCATTTGTTGCATGAAAGTCTTTGAGAAAACCTGAAAAAAATCTCAGCAAAATTCGTGAACTTTCATCGAATTTATTTATAAAGAAATATCTTAATTAAAATCTCACTTATTGTTTGAATATTCAGAGAGCAACTAGTTATTATATACTCAATTATGTTGACTGAATCTTTGTTTCTTTCAAATATATTTTTAAATGAAAAATATTGTTTTACAAAAATTTAATAATATTTTTTATAATAAATTCTATTATTAAACATAAAATTAATTAATTTTTTTTTAATTCGTAAATATTCTTAATAAATTATGAATCTGTGTCTATAAGGATTAAAAGGAAAA
Source organism: Schmidtea polychroa (assembly GCA_959609185.1). Lineage (NCBI taxonomy): Eukaryota > Metazoa > Platyhelminthes > Tricladida > Dugesiidae > Schmidtea > Schmidtea polychroa. The sequence continues at coordinate 58,493 of CAUHTR010007276.1, read as the reverse complement.
TAATAAGTAAGTTGAATATTTATATAGAATAATTATTTGTTGATGCTACATTCATATTAACAATTTTGCGATTCTGTTATTTATTAACTTGTGTTAGTTCTCTTTCACCAAATTTGACCAAATACTAAAGGGGGCTCTATATAGATAATCCAAGTTAAATTCTGAAATAATATATTGCGATTTTTGTAACTGTTATTCAGCTACAAGTTGGTCTATATACGGGGCCGGCCCAAGAGCATGCGGACGAACGAGCGATACCCATGGAACAATTTGCATTTCTACATATATTAAAATAATGGTAAATAAAAAATTAAATAACTTAAATTATTACTCTATAACAGCGCTGAAACATCAATAATCATAAAACTGATGATCATAAAACTCAAAAAAAATAATAATAAAAATGTTTTGTTTTAGTATGCTAATTGACAGTTTATATATAACTCTACATTATAAACAATATACACTATAGCGTTGGTTTGGTTGTATATTCTACTTCCACCTTGTTTTTATAACTTACAAGCAAATCTTGTTAGCTTTGGCGGCTGCAAAAATACGCATTTTAGCATATTACTAACGAACATCTGTATTAAAAATAAAATCACTATATTCGCTTTTCAAAAAATCTACAAATTGTCTGTGATTAAGTGATTGAGCTTTGACAAAATTTATCATTTTAAACACAGGTTGAATAACATAAGACATTTATATTAATTTTTCACTTAAATTGTCTTGATGAAGAATACAATGATTGACAATTATTTCTCTTTCAGTTTTAGATTTTACTTCAGTAAACAATCTTCCAGTCAGACCGACTCTCATACTTAACATCCAAGGTGCACTGTCAGTTGTTAAAACTATGATTTTTTCGAATTGCATTTCAAGGACTATATAGTAAGCTAATTTAGCTGGTAAAAGAACAAGGAAAAACCATAATTTTAGGTATAACTATACTAATTAACTATAATAAAATATTATTTCGTTTAATACTCAATTTACGTTAAAAGAAAGTTCCCCAAGGTGGTTCCTCTGAAGGGTATTCAATTTAAATCTCATCAATAAATATGTGCCTACAGAATCTCTGGATAACTATGAAGTTATGCCGCCATTTAAAGTGATTATTACAAGATCACGAAGATGAATTCATAAAATTGTAAGAGTACTTACAGTTAGAGGAGGATTAATTTCGATGATGCCAACCATGTCAATTAATGGCAAAGAATCGCACATTCAACTCCTTAGTGAGCTATGAATACATTTAAGAAGGGTTCTCTAAAAATGCATGTCTAATTTTTGATAATAATCGAAATCATAAAAGAGTTAATATTGAAAGAATAACAACAGCATTTGGATACAGTTTTCAAAGTTTCTTTCTTCATATTCATATATTAAGAATGAATTCTCAAAATTAAAAATGGAGTAAGATCCAAATTAAGGTTAGGCATCAGATATTGTTATATATACTAGATATATCCTAAAATATTTCCAAATTGTACTGTAAACTTGGCAAAAACTTATCTCTAAATGCTTGTTAACCTTTTTTTGAAATATATTTTCAAATTTCTTTTCAATTAGATTTTCATTAATATTTAACTTCTTTGGCAAAATGTTGAAATTGGCCGAAAAATGGTATATAAATTATAAATTTACTAATTTTATGGTTATTAAAATTATTTTAGTTAACTATTACAATTATAATTAGTATAAATATTAATATAAAATTTCTATAATAAATAATTTGATTAAATATTTAATTATAAATTTAAAAATTTCAATATTTTTCAATAATTATTAATATATTGAGTAATAAATTAAACACAGAACCCGACTCAATGAATACATCAAAAACAAAACCAGTAATTATCATTGGGAAAAGTATATAATACTTAAAATCCACTAGTGAAAGAAAATAGCATATATTGTAGGATGAATTAAGAATACTCTTTTACAAAGACTTGCATCCAAAACGTTTCTAATCAAAACCAACTTCCTTCCATCAACATTCAACTCTATTAAGAACCAGAATTAGTTTCTTTTCCTTTTGCTTTACTTTCTTTTAAAAGAATTTTTTAAAATAGAAAATTAATTAATAAATTAAAAATATACAATGTTATCTAATAGAAATACGTCTAGTATAAAATAAAAAGTAAAATTAAGCAAGCATTAAGCAAATGATTGGTTGGGAAATTAAATAATACTTTATAAAGGAAAATCCAAATATTTGTGTTGAGTATAATAATAAAACAATATTTGATTTTTTGTCAAAATAAGAATTAATTAATTAAAACTTTATAAATTTTTAATTGATCCAATTAAAGTCCAATAAATTATCTTTCCATCATTAAATAATCTTTTCAAACCCTTGTGTGCAAAAAACATTATATCGATAACAGTAAATTTTTATTCTTTCTGTTATTTTTGTCTTCCAAAAAACTTCAATTCTTAATGAACTGATATATTTTTATGATTTATTTTAAATTTCTTGTATGCTAAGTTTGGTAAATAAATGTATTGTCTAGACTGATAATTTTGTTTTAAATGTTGATAATAAAATGGGAAATACCCCGTACATAATGAATTATTTTATTTCTTAATTAATTATAATTAATTACATTAATCACATTTTTAGAACATTTTCATAAAAGTTAGTATAAATTAATATTTAATATTTTTAAACTTTTCATTGTTTTACAGTTTTTGTTTTATTCGGAACATTTATATCGCATAACAAATTACTACAACATTTGACAGTTTGCAAATCTAATTATTAAAATTAAATTTATTATCATTTATATACTCACAATTTTTCTATACATATTTATTTGCTTGGATGAATTTTTATGCTTCAACAGAAAAATTTAAACATTTATACGGATTTCATAATTTGTGGATTTTGTCATTATATCAGTTGATATTGAAGGGTAAATAATTATTAAACAATTATTAAACAATTATTAAAAGATTATTAATAAAATTATTAATGGAATTTGTGTGATATTATTTGGTTTTAATCATGCTTTTTTTATTTTGTATATTTTATGATCCTCACTTCATCTCTATGAAACTTGTTCAACTTAAATATCCAATTAATTAATTATGTATTTTTTCATTAAAATTAAAAATAATTATTTATTAAATATTATTTATTGTGCATTGAAAAGATGTGACTTTCGTATATGTTTATATATGTCCTTATGCAACCCAAACACCTTGAATATTTTAGATAACCCAAATATAAATTTTGTAGAAATAATAAATAAATAATGCATTTGTTAGGTAAAAATATATTAATTATTTTTTTAATTTCTAAAAAACTTCATTTATAATTAAAATAAAAAAATTAAAATTTCAGTGAATCTCAAAAATTCTATTTGAATGGAATATATAACGTATATAATTCATTCACGTTTAATTTTCGGATTTTCTGAAGTATAATTTGTTTGTTTTAATTTGAGTGCGTCATAAAATCACAACAATGGGACAATTGAATGAGTGACTGATGAGCTATTTCAATAGCCATTAAATTATGCTTTGCCGATAGACATTTACATAAGTTTAAAATTTAAATGATTTTTTGTGAAATTCATAAATATTTTATTTATTAATTTTATTTTCAAAAATTACATGTTAAATTAATAAAAGGTCTAGTCAACTCGACACGCATGATTTATCTACATTAATTTTCTGAAAACATTATTCCTTTTTACAAAATCTTTTTATAAAAAAAGACACAATTATCAAACCTCTTGTAATAATAATAATAATAATAATAATAATAATAATAATAATAATAATAATAATAATAATAATAATAATAATAATAATAATAATAATAATAATAAGATAGTTTGAAGACTATAAATTAGTAATGTATCGATGTTTGTTAATATATTACTGATTTATAGTCTTCAAACTCTCTTTTTAATAAACTCAATGGAAAAAATAATCAGTGGTGAAATTGGAAGAAATAAAAGTTCTTATAATACAATAATAACAATAGTAATAATAATAATAACAATAATAATAATAATAATAATAATAATAATAATAATAATAATCAAAACAAGAATGAGTAGAGAAGAAAAATAAAAGAATAATTGGAAAACTTTCTGCAAAACAGCTGGCACTTTTCGGAATTGAAGATAATTAGTCATTTGATACTAAATCGATCATTTTTGTTTGGTACCATATTATTTTTCATAAAATCTCAATTTAATTTTATTTTGTTTTACTTTATTGACTTTTTTCCAGTTTCAAAGATTTTTAAAATGCTCATACTAATCATATATTTGTGATCCCTATGAATATTAATTGACAAAATATCTTTATTATAAAATCTTTTATTTCCTAATTTGGTAACTAGTTTATACTAAAAATTATTAATTGAGTTAATATAATGTATTTTATTGCTCTAGACGAGAGCAAAATACTTTTATTTGACTGATATATTTTCATTGAAAATTTTCTTTTAGATATATAAACGAATTTATCAAATTTAGCAACTGAAAAGATTATTTTTTAACAATTAACTGCCTATTTTCATAATATTAATTCATCCGAAATACTAAAATTTAATAACAAAATGTTAAATGTCAAAATATTAATCTCACTTAACCGTTGGAAAGTCTAGCTGGTAATTTTATTTGATCTGTTGAATTCTGATACGGCCGAATAAGTGTAAATTTTATTTGTATTTAAAATTATTGAAAATTTGACATAACAAGAGCAAAAGTCGTATAAATGATTTAGCGGCGACCATTTTATATTATTTATTATCAGTAATACATCAAGATAATATTCAAGATGCCATTTAATCAAAATTGTTTTTAACATCCTGTTTAATGTGGTCAATTCATCAAAACTTTTATTCTTTGTTTAAATTACCTTCATCGGTATCATCATCTTGTTGTTAATATTATTATTATTATTGCACTGATCTACATTTTTCCTCATTGAAATTTTTAGCAGAATAAATCAAGTTAGTAATTCCACTTTCATGTTCTAATTTTATACATAATAAGATATTGTCTCCGTCAGATCAAGTGCAAATATACTTACATTTAAAGATTGTAATCATAAAGCTAAATAATATAAAAGATTGACTATGAATCAGTACATATATCAAATTCAATGGAAAAAATAATCAGTGGTGAAATTGGAAGAAATGAAAGTTCTTATAATAATTACTTAATAGTAAAAAATCATTTCTAATTTTAACAATTATATTATTTACTATTTTAATTTATTATAAACTATTTTAACAAAATATTTGAAATATTTCATTCACATTATTCAACCGATAGCTTTATTATTTATTATATATTTATAATAAATATTTACTCAATTTGTATTTTCATTTTATTGTGCCAAATTTATTTACATGTAATCAAGTTTATTTACCGTTTGTTTATCCAATTGTATTTCCTGGTTGATGTTAATGTCTTTCATCCCTTACCATATACTATACTAAAAACACTTTTAGTTCTATTATATTTCCAATTTGATAATTTTTTTATTTTACAATTTCTTTTATTTCTGTTTCTGTAAAAGTGTATATTAAAATAAAAAAAAAACTATATTTATTGTTTTTTATATGAAAAATTCAATGGGTAATAAAGTTACTTAAGTTAATAAGATAATAATTTTCACTTTTTAAAATTTTAAAGTTTATTTATTTGACTTTAACAATAACTTAAAACAGTGCTACTCAAAGTGTGGTACGCGTTCCGGTGCCGGTACGCGAAGAGATTTTCAAAGGAAAATAAACAAATGTAAAATTACATGCCATGAGAAACAGGTGGGTCATGTGACTGATATTTTTTGTTTATTTATCTAATAAGAATACAGCATGGTAGTAATTTAATTGGAAACAGTTATTGTATGCACTTTATTAAAAGATTTGACTGATATTTTACTCAATGGGAAGACTTGCATGACAATGATTAGTGATCTTAAATTGAATAAGACTTCATGTCATCATGATTAGTCGTCGCTTTTTTTCCCATTTCCCTCTTGCGATAGCTAGATTAGCTAGTCGGTCCCTGTCGAATAAAAAAAACATCTGCCGGTACGCCACATCAGAAAGTTTGAGAAGCACTGACTTAAAATACATAAATTAATTTCAATTATTCTATAAAATTATTTTTCTTACTATTCAGTCAAAATTAGAAATAAATTTGGAATTTATTTTTGAAAATATCAATTCATACATTAAAGAAACAATTGAAAAAATTATATTTCTCATCGCAAAAAACTAAAGAACTAAAAGAAATAATTTCTTAAATTGGATAAAATTTGTTTATTATTTAGAAAAAAAAATATTTTTATGGCGTCTGATCTTGGACGAAATCGATTATTAAATACTAAAATGTCGGAAATTATTTCAGTCTTTGGAGACTTCATTGATATTTGCCTTGACTATTGCTTATTGCTTAATCTCTTCTACTTGATCAATCGCTGTCTTTTCCAGAAACTTTATTTATGAGAAAACATTAAATTACCCAAAAACCGTAACGCTTCTGTCAATAATTCAATGTTCAAGTTAATTATCTTTCTAAAATTGTAATGATCATTATTATACATTTAATAAATAATGTTGAATAATTTTCTTTCTTTAATTATAATTTAGTTTTTCTAATAATAAAAGCAGTTATAAAAAATTTTTTTTTTGAAATAAATGTCGTATAAAAATTTCCGAATTTTAATTGAAATGTTGTATTAAAACAAAATTAAAGTTATATATTTTTACATTTAATTAATATTTGTAGAATTTATTGACATTTAGAATATTCGAAATGGATTTTTTTTGCTTTGAAATATTGAACTCCAGTATATTTATTTGTGAAATTTCATATTGGTATAGAAGCTTTAGGTTTGTAATTAAAATGTGGTTATTTATTTTTCTTTAATTATTTTTATAGAACAAACAATATTTAAATACTTTTTCTTACTGATCTGTTTGTTTAGCTAGTTGACTAATAGCTTTGAAAAAATGGTCGTTATAGATACGCCAAGTTTATCAATTTGGCAAAATCTCTAGAATAAAAAAGATTTTTTGTTTGAATTGCTGGATTGTTTGCTGTGTGAGGCGCTTATTTTATATTCCCTTCTTTTATTAATAAAGGAAACGTATCTGAAATTAAAACTAATTAAAAACGTTATATTAATAAAGTTAAATTTGCTAATTTTATACTCATTGCGCTTAAAAAAAATGTCTACTTTTTATTAGCGGTAAATTAAGTAAAATTTGTAAAATAGCCGTTGAAAAATAAATCTAGAACTATCGGGTCACACAATTTAGAAATTTATTAAAAACAAAGTCGACATGACCAAATTGAAAGTAAGAAAACTGTTTAATTTAAAATATTAATAATGATGATACTGTGACAAAGAATTTTTTTTTCTAAAAATATTATTGTTTTAATCAAATCGGTTTTTTTCATTATCAATTTCTTTGTGTATTATTTAGATTATAAAACAACTTTTTTATTAATTTATAAATAATATAAATATCCTTAATAAAACAATTAAAACCTAAACAACTGTCTAAGAGTATTTTTTCTATAAATTAAAAATTAAAATGGTTTTTGATATAATTTCGATATAATTTTTTTATAATTTCAAATATGATGGAAAAATAAAGTGAAATGATATTAAAATTAATTGATTTTTCACAATTTTTGTCACATTTAATCAAATTTAATAAATTGTATATACTCACTTGACCGACAAGTATCCCACTTTTATTTGTTTCGTCAATTACGAGTTTTTCTGGATTTAAAATATAAGCTAGGTGGTTCATCATTAACGTCGAGAACGGTAACTTTTAATTTAGATTCAGCCATAAATTCACCATCTGTAGCCTGAACTGTGAAACTAAATGATTGATGTTTCTCAAAATCTAATTTTTGAATCAAATGTAACTCTCCATCATTATTAATTTGAAAATAATTCGTCATCGGAAGTAAAATATACCTTAAATTATCTCCATCTGCATCTACAGCGTTAACCTAAAAAAAGAATATAAAATTAATTTTTAAATATAATTATCAGAATGTAAATTAGAGTATATTATTTGACGTTCCATTTATTTCTAATTTCATTTCTATCATTAAATAATTTTTTAAAATAAATTACTATTTTGTTTAAATTAAGTCAAACTCACTTTTTTAATAAATTAAATAGTTTTGTTTTTAACTCAAGCCAAAAGAAAATCAATTCTCGAATTTCTAGAAAAGTAAGTTGTGAACAATGATTTTAAAAATATGTTTTTTTTTAAATAATTTTTATATTTTAATAATTTTATTTATTTATATTTTTTCAAATATAAAACAAAATACACATACATATTGATATATTAAGCTACATTGTATCAATTTAAATGATAGTTTCCAAATTTGTTTAAATAAATATTCATTATTTAACATGAAATAACAAAGTTTTTGATAGTAATAATAATAATATTTATAGTAAAATAATATTGTAGCCATTTTTAACTTATTATACCTTACATCTAAAAAAACTTTTTCTGTGCAAACTATTATTAGTGACTTTATTATAAAGTTGACAGTGTGACGCAATCATATCTGATATGGATACATACGTTAAGTGGTTAAACATAATAATATTTAGTTCAGGGGTCGGCAACCTGCGGCTCTTTTGATATAAAGTTGTGGCTTTATTGTTTCATTCAAAAAAATTAATAATTTATTATCAAAACCCTGAAAAAATAAGAAAACATTTTTTTAAGTATTTCATTTCTCAGTAGTTAATTCTAAATCGCTACGCGTAACATGATCGTAATGAGATAAATTTGAGTAATTGTTTTGTTCTTAGAGATGAGGCTCCGTGACCATGTTTATCTTTCAGCCAATTGCATTCTATTTCCGTCCCACTCAAACAGCCACCTTCTAGAGTTTATACAACATGTCTAAACTCTGAGCGTGTTGTCAGTCAGTCATCCTTGGATAACGCGGTCGACGTTACGTTGCATGTGTGATTATTTAATCGCTTCCGGTTTCTGCTTGTGGTTTCAAGAAGAATATGATTATGAAGAATATTGTAAATGAATTGTTTACTGTTTTAGATGACTAAGTAAAATTTTAAAAAACATTTTTCCGACACCTTGCACAGCAAGACATCTGATAGAAAAAAGAAAAGAACTGAAGAAGAAAACCAAGAATTCGATCAGGTTTGAACGATGTCGTTTGCATACATATGCAACACTCTGATGGCCTTCCAACTTGTTTTTCTTTACCACGAAAAACTCACACACAATAAGAAATCAAATTTGGAGAGACCCTTCACTTCAAAACATACCGAGTTTGCTTGTAAATATTCAACCTGGGACGCACGAAAAAAAAAGTTGTTGAAGAGCCCCTAAAAATAACAACTGTCAAGTTTCATGCTATGTAACTGGGAGCAATCTTCCAATAATGTAAATTTGGTAATCTTTGTAGTATCATTAGAAGTTGCAAAAAGAGGAAAACTATTCACAGGTGTTTTATACATGCATCAGAAGAACTCTTTTGTGATTCTGAAAACAAAGCAGAAATCATGAAAAAATCAAAGGTCTGTCATTATTTGTTAAAACAGTACAATATATAACTACTAAAATGTCTTTAGATGTAACACTATATGTATATAGAAGACATTCAACTGGCCTTATCACTTGCTATAGATGAATCTTGCGACATAAATGGCAAGGTACAAGTTGCCTTTTTTGTCAGGTATATGTCTTCTCAAAGTCCAAAAGAAGACCATTTCTGGGATTGCCACCGCTCTCAAAACAAACTCGTGAAGAAGATATAACAAATTTTGTGCAAGAATACATGGAAGTCAATGGAATCGATATTAATAAAATCGTTTCTAATGCAATTGATGGAGCCAGAAGTGTGAGAATAATACATAGAGGGGTAACATCAATTCTTCCAAAAACAATAAACCACGAAATTCTAACGTTTCACTGCATAATTCATCAATAAGAGCTTTGTGTCCTAACTTTTCCGGCCGAAATAGTTGAGGTAATGAACTTGGTAATTAAGATTATTAACAGCATTTTTGCAAAAACCCTTTACAATCTCCAGTTTAAAGATTTCGTTGAAGAAATAGATAGCCAATTTTCTGACCTACATCTGTACAACAAAGTGCGATGACTTTCTAGAGGTAACGTACTGAAACGTTTTGCTTTCTGCTTGAGTGAAATAAAAACATTCCTCAATGAAAAAAGCGTTGCCCATCCCGAATCGGAAGAAGACAAATGGCTGCAAAAATTCAACAATGAACTAAATCTAAAAATACTAGGAAAGGGCAACCCAGCCTACGCCTTGCTTGAAGAAGTAGTTTGTTTCGAAAATAATACTTCTTTTTGTCGAAGAAATGGAGAGCGGTAAATTACTTCATTTTAAAAATCTGAAGCAATATTGCGATAAGATCAGTGGAATTATTGAAACGAATTACTTAAAATACACGAAAAATGGATTCGCTAAGAGATTCGAGCAAAACAAACAAAAGTACTCTCGCGTTTGCAACAAATCATCTCAACACAATTACAAATGAGATCAACACTGAGCTATTTGGAATTGATGCTGGATCAATTCAAATGCTGAAATTGGAAACCAAATACTTGTGGAGTGGTAAGTTAACAAAACTCAAGTTCAAGTTGGAAGAATTAGAGGTCCAGAAATGCATGTACGTTGCGCAAAACAATTGGACAACTCTAAAAGAAATTCCGCGAGTTAAGGCTATCATATTCAGCGCATGGAATAGTCTTCCAGAATGTTACAGCGAGGTGAAGAAACTGGCATATGAAGTGCTGACGATTTTCGAGTCAAGATATTGGTGTGAGCGAGCGTTCTCTTGCATGAATATAATAAAACGTAAAGCTAGAAGTCAACTAACAAATAAAAATCTAGAGTCGTGCTTGATACTGAAAACAACAAGTCATAAGCCAGATTTAATCAAACTTTCAAAAGGCATGCAAAGCCAATACTTCCATTGATGTAACTACCTGTATTTTTGTTTTTATATGAAGCCGTTTATTTTAAATCAAAAATCAAATATATATAATATTGAAACGAAAATCTTTTGTGGCTCTTTAAAAACTAAGAAATTTTGTAAATTGTAACTTTTTGCTTTTCCGTTTCAACAGGTTGCCCACCCCTGATTTAGTTAATTACAAGCATAATTCAGTATTGTTAAAATTCTAAATTTTGTCTATATTAATAATGGGTTTTAAGACACATTTGCCCGTCCTGTGACAGCTGTGAATTTATTTACATTAGAACATATTTTATTTTCAAATATAAGATTATTTATTAAGTTTTGATAAATATTTACTTTGTTTTAATCGTTATTAATACTTAGGCTACCAAACATTTCTAATTTAATCTGTTTTTATTAATGCTGTATTTACATGGATAAATATAATTAATATATTTAATGAATTTCTATGGCTTCTTATATTTTAGCTGCTGCCTCGGGACTTATATCTTTTACAGGTGTTGCTAGCTGCCATAATTTATTACATTTGCTTTGTATACAAAAAAACAAGAATGAATTTATGATTGTAAAGAAGACCCTAGTGGGACAAAAGTTTCTACTTAAACATGATTGATTTCTAGTGAAAAGTTATTTCGAAAAATTGCAGTACAAATTTGTAAAGAAGAATTACTGAAATTTCTAAATCCGTTTCCATTACGTAATTTTCGAATGTTCTTAATTTTTCTGTAAAAAGAATAGAAATAAATGAAGAACACTTAAAAACAGTATTATGAATAAAACCTGCAAAATCTCCCTTGAATATAAATGAAATTATAAAGGAAGTCATGAAAGAATAACCATAAAGGTCATTTGTATATTATGTGAATAAAATCAATGATAATTATGAAATAAATATATAATGAAGAATTCTTTTGAAAACATATCAAATAGGATAATTAATAAGCTAAATAAAATGAAAGTAAATCACAAAGGAAACGTGAAAAATATCCCGGTTTGTACAAATGCAATAATGTCAAAACAAAACATTTTGGAAACCAGATGAAATAAAGATCTGAAAATGTAATTTGACAACAAGAAAAAATAAGGTGGGAGTAGAATTGTGAAAGAATGTATAACTGAGTGAGAAGAGCATCAATATGTGGATTATAAAAACCAAAAAATAATTAATTATTTAAAGTAAGAATAATTAAAGATTAGAAAAAATTATAAATATAATTCGCCTAATGTTAAAAGGATATATAAAAATAGATAATATATGCATCAGTAAATATATCGATGTTTTTGATATTCAAGAAATTTCGTCACTGCCTTTTTTTATTGATTTACTGATTCACAGTATTCAAGCTTTTTAATAAATGCAATGTCAATGGAAAAGAAATCAGTGGTGAAATGTGATAAAAAAAGTTCTTATAATATAAGGTCATGCTAAAGGATTTTATTAATAAAAATTGTTTCAAGATTATATGGTCATTTGTCGAAATATAGAAACTTTATTTAATATTTTAGGATTCAAAATATTTGAATTCTTAATCTTTTAAGAGACGTAAAATAATAAGTGTAATTATTCATATATGTAATGTATAATTTTATTTATAATTTATATCATTTTATTCATAAAATTTAGAAACTATATGGTTTTCTAATTTACTGATAAGAAAACAAAATAAAGACAATTAATTTACATATTTTTTTAAACTAAATTAATGTTGTAAAAATTTTGAAAACCTTTGTATATTACCGACAATAAGTATGTCTCAGATTTATTTATTTAGATTAATTAAATAATTTGCATGACTTCACTATAAATAGTGAACTATAAATACAAATAAAAGTTTAAAACTTAAGTTATGAAATTGAGACTAAAAATTTGAATAATTATCTATTTGGTAAATTTTTTTTCAAATATTTGGTTCTTTTATTTGATGAATGTGAAAAGCAAATTTTGATCTAAGTCTAAAAATGAATGAAGATAAAATAAATTATAAATACAAATAGCTCAATAATGAAAAATATAAAAACATTAACAGATAAATACATAAACTTTCATTAAAGTTTTTATATTGTCGATTTCCAAATAAGTACAATTTAGGGGTTTGAAAATCTGATTAATTTATTATAATTTTATGACAGTAAAATAAAAATTATCATATTAGTTTTATTACTTTTGGTGTTAATTATATTTATAATTCAAATCAGAATTATTCTATTTATTTATTCAAAAGGTTTTATTTCTTTTAAAATTTCACACATTTCAACGAGGTATTTCTTTCATTGTAGAAATAATGCAAAATTAAGAAATTCAACATAGAGCTTCTCAAAAACATACATTATATAATATAATTAATTGCATTCATTAATTAAATTGAATTAATTAAAAATTTAAATAATAATTTATATTTATTTATTATAATAAATAAAAATAAAAATATAATTATTTTTTATCATGAAATTATAATGAACCAAAATTATTTAAAAATTGATTACAAATTGAGTATAAACATAAAATCTGGAGATTTTAGTTCGATGAATGAAGAACTGTTTGGAAGTTTCTAAAAATTCAAAGCTAGGAAAATGAGAAAATGTTTAAAATGTATTTTATTTTAATCATAAAATGTTTATAAACAAAATATGTTTATAATTTCTATTATGTCATTTAGATTATCATTATTGAACGAGTGTTCAATGAATGACCATGTTCAATGACCTTCAAGATTAATATATAGTTTACTATTTTTTTTAATATCTGATATTTTAAGAACTTACTTATTTGATTAAAATGACTTACTTAAAATCAAATTTTCATTCATCATTTTCAAGAAAATAAAATTATTTTAATCTATTAATGAAAATTTCAATAAATTAAAGATGATTATCAGAACATGAAACTGTTCAATAAAATTTTCTATTCTCCAGATAAATAATTATCTATTCGTAAATGAGGCATTTTAATAAATTGGGAATTTTTTAATAGTGAAAGTTAGTTTTATTACAGATTTTAGATAAACAGATTTTTCTTTTACGTTAGCACATGTCAAATTAAATGGATACTTCCAGAAATTTTATAGTTTATTTAATTATTAACATTAAAATATAATTAATATTAATATTAATATTATTATTATTATTATTATTATTATTATTATTATTATTGATGTTATAATAATTATAACCTATCTTTAGGCATTATCTCTTGACCTGGCTGCTAGTTTTCAATATCAATTTTATTTAAACTGTGGGGCTGATATCTAAAGGGTGTCACTTTAATAATGTTTTAAAATATAATCTGATCTGACTAATTTAGTTTATTTAAATTTACCTTTCAACTTACTAGAGTAGCAAATTCTAATTTTCGGAATTAGTTTTTCCTATATTATTTGCCTTTATGAAAGCTGATATACTCACAATATTAGAGGAACTTTTCTACTTAATGTACTGAATACTTAGTGTGTCATCTCTAAAATAATCCAATGATTAATGGGTTTTTCTTGAATAATTTATAAGATTAATTAACTTATTAATTATTTTGGTTTCAGTCCCCTATCGTGATATCCATCATTTAAAAATTACTTTATAAGCCTTAAACTTTCCATTTGCTACTGGTTACCACTTTTCACATTTTTGAATATTTAATTTGTTTTTAATTAATTTATAATTTTCATTTTTCCTATTTTATTTAATGCATTTTTACAACATAATTATTATTATTACTGTTAGTAGTAGTAGTAGTAGTAGTAGTAGTAGTAGTAGTAGTAGTAGTAGTAGTAGTAGTAGTAGTAGTAGTAGTAGTAGTAGTAGTAGTAGTTTTATATATAAAACATTTCAGCAACATTTCTAATGAATATTTTGTAAAATTTTGCAAAAATAGTTTATAAATATAAATTTTTATTAACCATATACATCTTTTCTTATTCAAATACATTGAGAAAAATGAAAGTATCAACAAAGTACATTAATAGAAAATTATTATTTTGGTTTTTGGAATTTATGCTTCTAAATTCATATATGATATGTATATGCAAGATTGATCAAATATGAAATTTATAAAATTACAATATATTTATTTGTTGAATTTCGATGTCGTACTGTATTTTAAAATCTTTATTTCCAATTTTATTTCAATTTTCATCACTTCAAAAAAGCATTTATTATTAAAAAATTAATAAATGCGATAAGTCATAAAATAGTGAAAAAATAATGAAAAGATTAAATATATATAATTGTGAGAAATAATTTTGTTTTTCTTAATCAAATATCAGTTATAAAATTATCTCAATTAAAAGTTACCGACAATTTCTACAAACAAAATTACTAATGATTTATTCAAAAGAATTGACAAAGTTTGAAATAAAGTCATTATTTCTTTTATTTTGTATAGATAACAATAATGAAGTATAATTTCAGATAAAGGAAATTTTGTTATATTTCATATGATGTTTTTCTAACGTCAATAGATAATAATATTGTATCAATGTCATTTTTGTTAATATAAATAATTTCAAACGACTCAATTGATGAATTTACATATATAAAAAAGCTAAGGGTCCCCTCCATCCGAATTTTACTTTTTTTTAATTTTATTATTTTAATTTTATTTATTTATTTAAAAAAATTTTTTTTTATTATTATTTTTGGTTTTTTATTTTTTTTATTCTTTTTTATTTTTCACCAACCCCGTTAGAATTTTATCATATGGAAGTTTATCATATGTAAGTGTTCGACTAAATTCATCAATCATGTTTAACTTAAAAAACTCTAATAACATAGTTATACTTTGCTTACGTAACGCCTCCACTTCGTTCCCTTCTTCAAACGTGATATGATTATCATTTTCCTGCTATTATTTCCAGCGTTCTAACGGGGTTGGTGAAGCGAAGCGAACAGTATATGTAATATTGTTTAGTTAACAATTTATAACCGATTTTATTTAATTAAAAATTTTTTCGAGAGATTAAATAAATATTTATTTACATTGCTCTTGAATTTGAACAAGAAATACAAACTCCTACTTTTTCATTGTTACTTGATAAGAGTTATGAACTACCATATGATCACGTTATTACCATTGAATATGATAGATTTAAATTTCCAAAAGCTTTGTTCCAGCAATCATTCTTGTAAATGGAAACTGCTGGTATTCATGAGATGGCATATAACAGCATGATGAAATACTATGTGGATATTCGTAAATGTTTATATAACAATACAGTCTTATTAAATGTTTTCGACAATGTGTCCTGGAAATGCTGATAATATGTAAAAACAAATATCATCTTTGGTTCCATTAACATCAATGAAAATTAAACAATAATAAAGTATTATTTGAAACTTGATAATTGAATAACTTTGTTACATTGAATAAGTGAAATTTTATATTTTCAAGCTTCCTGTAAAGATCCGCAAATCTCAAATGCTTTAGTATGATCATCCCAGTTATTAGTTTATTTTAGGTATTTCCAAATTTAAGTGGGCACTAAGAGGATAACCATGTGATTCGATTTCAAAATATCTCAAAGCATTTGTAGAGATCCTAAATGTGATTACATTGAGGTGCTGAGGAAAAGCTTTTGAAGGTTTCGCTGTCGTTTCTAACAGTATAATGAAAGTATTATTATTTTTATTATTTCAATACACCTATCCATAAATAAAAAACAAACAAAGACAAATGGTTTCATTCTAACTTGTGGATGGAACTTTAAAATATTTATCGATGAAAATTGATAGTTGATAATAATGATAATAATAATAATAATAATAATAATAATAATAATAATAATAATAATAATAATAATAATAATAATAATAATAATAATAATAATAATAATAATAATAATAATTAATAATAATAATAATAATAATAATAATAATAATAATAATAATAATAATAATAATAATAATAATAATAATAATAATAATAATAATAATAATAATAATAATAATATATAATAATAATAATAATAATAATAATAATAATAATAATAATAATAATAATAATAATAATAACAATAATAATAAATATAAAATTATAGTTTCTTGATGTTAAATAAATAAATAATAAGATAAGTCTTTTGCTGCAATTGAAACGAATTATCCATTAATCGAGCCTTTTTTCATTCAATATATACTTTTTAGCAAAAGGCTTATTTTATCATTTACTTGTTCAATAATAATAATAATTTTAATAATAATACTAATACTAATAATAATTATAAATATAATAATAATAATAATAATAATAATAATAATAATAATAATAATAATAATAATAATAATAATAATAATAATAATAATAATTATAATAATAATAATATTAATATTAATAATATAAATTATAATAATAATTATTATTTTCTTTATAAAATAGCACATTTGGAGTCAAAATACTTCACTAAAAAATTCACATCAAATCCCAAGTATATCAGCGGTTGTAAAACTAAAATTTTTTTTAAATTGATAGATTTTTTTGACAAAAATTTCTTTAATTGAACTATGAAATTACGTTTAGAATTTTAAAGAAAAATCAGCATTTGCTAGTCAATGAATGCAACTAGACGGCAATTAATTCTCATATCCAATACGATCAAAAACTTAATTTTAATAATTTCGTATCAATTATAATATTGCAACTATTTTCTGATTTCATTTTTATAGGTTTGAATAAAAGAATAAATTAAAATTATTCATCAAATTTTTCCATCAAATTTTCACAAAATAAATCAATTAATTGAATATTTAATTATGATTTATTGAAAAATGATTTAATGATTTAATGACAATTTGACTTATTTTCATGGAGCCGTGTTTCTTTTAGTTTCTATTATTCCCATTAATTGTTTTCTTAATTCGAATATTACTCATTATTTTTTTTTCATTTAATTAATTAACATTCACATTGTGCAGAACATCTGTAAATTAGCCCATGTAAATTCACCATATGATAGTTTTAGAACTGCAATACTCTTTTCACTAATGTAATCATTTGTTAAAATTTGCACATCTTGTCTATTTCTACAATATTTTTATGAAATATTTGTGAAATATCTTTTACTATTGTTAATAGAATATTTGTACGATTTAAGACTTAATTTTCCAATTATAATCATTTAAAATAACAATATAATTTCAAATAAAAATCATTTTTTTATAGATTTTTAATTTTATTTTGTTCTCAAAAATACGGTAAACAATGTAATGATACTATTTATTATTTGTGTTGTGATTTGATATTTGATGTAATTTCTAATGTCACACTAGTTTCGAATGTATTTTGTTCTTAACAGCACCATGTAAAAAATTCAATACAGCTGAGATTGAAATCAGTTTGATATATAATATATATTATATAATAAATGTATTTTATTATTATTATTAATAATTTTATTATTAATAACTTTAATAATACTATAAATAATATTAAAAACGATGGGTAAAGTTATTAATTATAATATTATAATTATAAACTTTACCCATCATTTTTATTATTATTTATAATATTATATTCATCCAACGACAATGCAACTTTAGTTATTTTAATTAATATTTGAATAGTAAAACCTAAAAATAATTTTTTTCTTTGTTTAAAGTCATTGCTACCTTGAGAAATTACATTAAATAAGTATTAAATTCAACTGCATAAAAAACAATGTCAAGAAAATAGTATTAAAATCCCAACTAAAATACGATATTTAATAATATATAATAAACGATTGCTAGAAAACTTTGGCTTTAAAGTATATTTTCTAAAAAATATATCACCAAAAAAAATAATTCAAACTTTTCGTTTGTAAACAAAACAAAATGGTCAACAATGATTTGAAAAAAAAACAAGACAGCGATAAAGTGGGAAATGCAATTTACTTATGATTTATTAACAAAAATATTAGACATTCATTTTAAGCACCATTGTTAAAAATAAATTTACTTTAGGACAATCTTTTAATGTTTTTTTATGAGAAAATTAAAAAAAAGGGATTATTAGCAAACAAAAGAGATGTTGTTTGAAATTTATTGAATCAAGTTTCTTGATATAGTCATGATTTCGTTTACATTTAGGATAAAATATTTAAATTTATTTTTAGCTTTACATGATAAATGATGAAATTATAGTAAAATTCAAGAAATCCAAAGAATGTAATAGAAATTAGTATCATATTTAGCGAAAAACACTGGGAGATTCAGCTGCAAAATCGAGAAATTCATATATAAAACAAAAATAAAAATTAATTTTATAAATCTTAATTTTTATATTTTAAAATTATTCTATAGTTACTAAAATAAATTATTTTTAAATTATGAATTATGGTAAACTTTAAAAGTTAAAATATTATTCACCTTTCCAGATTAAAAGAAACGAACATTTTTAATTAATATCTTATCTTAATACGTTTAGATCTTTTATGTACAAATGTTGTCAATGTAGGGCATCCAATATCGGACAGGTTTTTTAATTCCGATATTTTGACATTGAAATTTTTCAATTCCGAGAATCCGATATTAATATAGATATTGAACGTCTACAATTAAAAGGTTTTAAAATAAAATGTTTACTGAAAAAATCCTCATATATGAATAAATAAAAATAAAAATAAAAATGTAAGTTAACGGAACATTTATTTCTTTAAAGAAATTTGATAAAAGTTAAGATTAAATATATTTATTTAGTTTTTTAATTATTTTTCTTTTGATACTCTTTCTGGAAGTTGGCCCGCAGAAAACATAGAACATTTAAAGTTTTATCTTATAAGATGAAAGCAGTTTTGTGACAAAATTACCACTGGTGGAAATTTCCATTTTTAATTCAACACTGGATGGTTTTACGGTTTTCAAATATTTGCAGACCTCACGAAGATACGATCCCCGCGTCCCACCCTCTTCGAAAGAGGCCATTTCCCTGCGAGCAGCTTTCGATACATGCTTCGAACCATTACATGTTTTTGATTTGAACTGATTTTTCCTCACTGCAAATGGTCATGTCAAGTTGCTTCTACAACAACAAGCTGGCTGAACCATCTGTTGAATCACTGTCAGACGATGTATCGGTTACTAACCCTGGCTCTCCTGCAGGTTTGTTAAGTCGCTCATACATTTCAATCACAGCATTGTCATTTTTCGGCTGTTTGTACAAGACGTCAATTATAGCTAAGTGAATGCCGTGAAATGTGCAAAGGTTATGTGAAAAGTGAGACGATTGAGATATGGGATGAACAACTTCGCACATTTCACGGAATTCACTTAGCTATAATTGGCGTCTTATACAAATAGCCGAAAGAAGACAACGCCGTTGATGACGTAAGGGGTGGAAGTGATGTTGACAACACTGCCAACACTGGCGATGAGAGTTACACAAATGATGATATGAACGATTTTGGTGGTTTTGAAGTCGTTTTTGCTGAAAAGGATTACGAAATTGAGCTGTTTGAAGATTCGAATTTCAGATCAAACTTCTGCAGCACTTGTTGCACCAGCTCAATGCACTTCTCTGCAGTATAAGATACCCATAACTCTGACCAGTAAAAGATTTTAAAAATCTTTCTGGGTGAGCACTTCCACGTTTAAGTAACTACGATTTCTAGTCGAAGACCATTCGTCAAACGTTAGACTGAATCGAATTCCTTGAGACACTTCATCAACTTTTGATGGGCGTTTGCATAATCCATATTTCGAATTGTGGTTGCTGATTCGGGAACTTCAAACCCGCAAGCCTCGAGACACATTCTCAATTCCAAAAAAGTGATAAGCACGCAGAAGGGTAGTCCGTCCAAGAGAACGAGTCTTTACAAAACTGCAGGTAAAGTATCATCTCACTGATTTTTTAAATGTCGGTGATTGCTGTTTTCGTTTTCTTTAGTAGCTGTACAACAGCTGACGTCGATGCTTCCAAGTTTGTAGTCAATTTTCTTTTCAGCTAAACAATATTGTGGATCTATTTTCAGATGCGTATGTAGATTAGTGGTACTGCCACCAGTTTATTTCAGTACCTTTCAACATTTTCACACAAATTTTGTCCTCATTTGAAATCTTGAAATTGTGACATGGGTCTCTATTTAACCATAAAAAAAATAAAATGAAAATATAAAATTGTAATTAATTAACAACTATTACAAAGAGAAAGAGTTAAAAAATATTAAAAACGAATGAAAAATGTTTTGTTCACAATTTAAAAGTAAAATCTGATAAATTTATTTAAAAAAAACATTTATAATGTTTCCAGGGTTTGCATGTAGACAGGTGAAGTTAAAAGAAAGAGTAAAAAAAATAATTAGCTTAAAAAATATTTTCAATATTTTCAATATCGATACTGAGCCAAACCAATTCCGATATTTCGATACCATAAAAATGTTCGATATTTCCGAGATCTCGGAATCGATACTATCGATATTAGATGCCCTAACTCAATGTGTCAACAATTTTAAATATCCGATGATTAAAGGTACAATAAATTAATATTCCGAAGGTTTTTATTATAATGAATAAAAAGTAAAATCTACAGCGGCAAGAATAAATATTTTGAATGATAATATGATAATGATTTGAATGATAATAGGAAAATGAAGAATAAAGAATTCGCAAGAAACAAATAAACTTCCACAAATCAATGTGTTTATGAAAGAAAAACAGAGCTTCATATGGTAAAATTTGAGAGATTTTGAAAAGCAATAAAAATGTCAGCTGCTGAAAGGGTCAAAAAATAATAACAGCAAAAGCTTTTAGTACTCAACAAAATATCCTTACGCAAGTAAAATTAATAAGCTTGCTGTAATAAATAGCAACTTTTAAGAAGACATTTCCAAGTTATGTCGCTACCTTATACTTGGTTGATTCTACCGAAATTGTCTTTTATATATTATTTATATATTATTTATATTAATTATATATTATTTCACTATTTTTACTATTTATTAGAATATTTAATAATTATCAAAAAAAGTGTATGCATAACATTCTCTGAAAAATGTAGTTCAGTTTTGTTGTCTCTTAATTCAATGATAGGTTTCTTTAGAAAATAGTTGTAAACAAAATTTACTTATATTTCTTGACAGTTTCGTTTGGTTTTTTTATTGCAGTTAATTAAAATTTATTTTCAATAATTCGTCAACTTGGCTAATTTGTGGTTTGAGACGGACCTTTTCTTTGAAAATAAAATATATTATTTTCTTTTCGGTATTTTTGATTAATAGGAAATATTAAATTATTTCACTCAAAAATATTTATTATTGAATAATCAAGTGAGAATACAAATATTAAAATTATTTTAAGTTAAAAAATTTGTAAATTTATTTATTAATATTTCTTTGGTTTTGTGATTGTAAGGAAATCCGAAAATTGTAAATTCAGTTTTCAACATTTTCTTTAAAAGGATTTTATTATCATTAAAGATTTGAATCGAAATCTTGAAAATAAATATAAAACTAAAAATAAAAATAAGGTTTTAATCATAAAATTTAAAAAATCTTAAATAAAGCAATTTGGTACTCTAAACAAACACAAAATCGAAAAAAGGTAGCAAATAAGATAACTTATAAACACATGCTTCCTACACCCCTTACACCAGTCGTGCTCAAAGTGTGGCACGCGTTAGTCTATTTATTGGCAATGTTTAAAACTTCCATATTTGTTAGTTTTCGAAAAAATTACCCTAACCTTGAAATCAATAATTATTGTTTATTATTAATTTACAATCGAAAGAGATTAAATAACAAAAAAGATTAAATATGTGTAAAAAATCAATATGGAATTTTCATCTTTAATACTAAAATGTTATATCATATATATTTATTTACTATTGGTGTTGAAGCCATCCTTGTTTTAGTAATGTATGGTTTTATTATGTTTTGCTATGTCTTGTTTCATTTTGTTTTGTTTCAGCCATTTAAAAAAAATATGAAAGGCAAGCAATGATAATGAAAATCTTTTATTTAATATAATTGCAATTACATTTTCAACTGATATTTATACTTCTTTAGTTGAATATCAATAAGAATTGAATGATATTCAAAGCGATAGTAGATTAAAATCAGTTTTCTTTGACATCGGAAATGATTTATTGAAATTTTACAACACTCAAATTACTCAGGACAATTTTCCTAAAATCTGGAATTTAGCAATGAGAATTTTCTCTTTATTTGGTATACTTATTCTTGCGAGCAATTATGTTCAGTTTTGAAAATAATTAAAAATGAACACAAGAATCAATTACTAAATTCAAATTTAAATATTCAACTTAAAATAGCGACAAATGATGATCCAATTGATTTTGAAAAATTAGCCAATAATATTAACCCTTTGCGATCCGTAAAAAAAGTTACCCACCAGGTCCACAATTGTTTTAATGATTTTTTGTATATATTTTTTTTAATAAAAGGTATTTTTTGGAATTAAAATTTTATTTTATGACAATCATATAATAAAAAAAACATACAACGAAATCTGAACCTTCCAATGACTAATTATTGTAGTGTCGAGTTAGACTCGACATAGGACCGCAAACGGATAATGAATGATTTTAAAAAAATTTTAATTTTTTAAATTGGTACCATTTATTTAAAAAATTTTTTTGACACTTGTTGAAAATATTGTGGGCAACACAATTAAAACAATTCTGCTATCAACACTAAGTCCACAAAGACTAAGAAATTTATTAATTTCGTTTTTCTATTAATATAAATCAAAATTTAATTAAAATATAAAATAAAAATGGAAATATTTAATAAATAAAAACCTAAGAAAAAAAACATTCCAAAAAAAAACTAGTAAAATTTGAAATAAATAATTTTCCCGACTGGTGTATATTATAGAATTAACAATTATATGTTAATATTATAGAATGTTTATTAAACGTGATGAAATAGCAAATAAATAAATTTAATAAATGAATTCAATGATAAAAATGAATATTAAAAAGTTATTTAAAATAACTAAATGATTAAATGGAAACAAGTCAAATTAATTAATTAAAATTAATTAAATAAACAATTAAACTAAACGAATTATAAACTTTTTAAAGGCTCTGTTAAACAAAGTATGAATCACCAATGAACAAGTAAAAACCATACCCTGTTTTCTCGTTATTAGTCACTGGCTAGGAAGTTTTAAAATATATTTTTTATCTGAAAAAAAGCTTTAAAAAGTAGTGGCTTAATAACCAGGATACACATTCAGCTCTGCTACGCAATATATTTATGCGGTTCAGAAAAGAAAATTGTTGTATAACACACCAACTTGGCATACCATTTACTTAAACTATGACTTCTGGTGAATATAAAGTATTGAATTACGTAACATTGCTAGTGAACCGGTGATCAGATGGGCTGAACGTTTTAATAAGTAATATTTCGGAGTGACTAAAGCACTTCCATGATTAATTTTGTGTGCATCCGATCCGATACATTTTTTTGTTTAAATGAGTGCATACATGTTTCTGTGTGTATGTGTGTCTTGTTTCAGTTTATTTTGTCTTGAGTCATTGTGTTGTATTTTTTATGCAGTAATGCTATTGTTAGGTGAGTTGGGATTTG
The DNA here is from genome assembly GCA_959609185.1 of Schmidtea polychroa. Lineage (NCBI taxonomy): Eukaryota > Metazoa > Platyhelminthes > Tricladida > Dugesiidae > Schmidtea > Schmidtea polychroa. The sequence continues at coordinate 33,981 of CAUHTR010007276.1, read as the reverse complement.
ATTTTGATTTGTGTTCATTCGTAAATGTTTTGGAATTAAACATAGAATCTAATCTGATTAAATTTGAAATTTTTAAAGAAATAATTTTTCAAGTAATTGCAGCTACTACAGATTTTAACAATTTCTCAACATAGTAGACTTCAAAAATTAAAATCAGATCTCTTCAGCAAAAGTTTATTCCTTGGTTCAGCCAAATATTCTAAAAACCCTTACAATGAAGGTTTCTAATGCTTTACATAGCTGCATGTAATAAATTGAGCAAATAGTTAATAAAATTGATTTAATTTTATTTACTATTTTTAAATATTTATCTACGCGGAATTGTTTCTTTCAAATGCAACATGTAAAGAATGCAATAAGTTTTAGTTGTTCCATTAAACTCGAAAAAAAAGTCAAAAATATCACAAGCTAAAAGGATGAAATTTCATTGCAATAAATTGTTTAGTTCAGAAATTATTTATAAAGAAATAGATTCTTAAATGAAAGTCGAGCTTTCCTAAACAAGCATGTAAAGGTTGTCTATATGCGTAAGTATAGGCGCAACTCATTCGAATTCTATTTTGTTGTCGTTACTGTTGAACTTAAGGGCCACAGATGTAAGTTTGAACCATTGATACGTCCCACTATAATAAATAAATGACTGTAGTGTTTAGTTTTTTTTCTAACTTAAGATGCCTTTACTACAATTAACTGAACCCTCCCCCCATTAGGCATAATACATATAATAAGAAGTAACGTATATATTGTGTTGGATTTTCTCAAATATTCGATTAGGAATACTGGTACTAAGATTTGATGGAGTTATTGATGTCATTCCATTCTTCCATGATGCATGCATTCAGTTCAACCACGGTGCCAATTTGTCGATGGTGGACATAAATTCGGTGAACCAGCATTGTTATTTAAAATAGAGCTTATTATTAGACGTATTATCTGCTTTTGAAAAAATTTTTTTTTGTTATATTATTGAATGAAAATAAATGAGATTTTTAACAGTAGTTCATGGATAGTTCATTTAACAATAATTTTTCATCTAAATTATATTCGAAAGACTTTACAAATCAAAGTTGATTAGGATGTTGGGACAAAATTACGATATCTATTAAAGTCAAATCTCCTCAAACAAATGTAACAGATAATGAATTGTCAAAACAATGTCAAAAGCAATGAATTCAGAGCAAATTGAATTTGTAATAAGGCCAGCATTTAATGGCTTTAAAGAAATCTTAAATTTTACTGAACATTTTCTTTTTCAATTTCAGTAATTGTTCAATACATTTGATCTCAGGAGTTGATAGATTGTCAAAGATAAAAGAAAAATTCAGCTTTTCTTAAAAAATTTTCCAATTAATTAATTTATTTATACTTTTAATGAAAAAAAGTGTAATAAAGAATTTTAATAAATATAGTTAACTAACAACAAAACATTAATGAAACCATTATTTTAATTGTTTATTTTATTTTTATTAATTTAATTAAATATATCGTTCCAAAACTAATTTACCTTCTGAAATTTATGTCAAAATATATAACTTATTTCAACAATTCCTAGAAAATTTGGCATCGAAATAAAGACAGTTTAAAACATTTAAGAAAGATTTCAAATTTATTATTATATGAATATATTGTTTTAATTTTCCGATTTATTTTATTTATTTAAATATATTTTAAATGATATTATTGTATTTTAGACTAATATTATAAATGTTGAAAATTTCTTTATATTATCTGTATTACTTGTATGACCCGGTAAAAATGACAAAAGGAAATCAAAGATTTTATAATGTTTTTCAAAGTGAAATTTTATTTTATACATTTGTATATTTTTGAATTTTTTAATAATATTCTCTAACATTGGTGCTTTTTCAAAAAACCTTTTGTGTTCTTTTTATTTCTTCCTCGATATTAGAGGAACATAAAGTTGACCATATGAACTTGACCCAGTAACAAATTGGTAGTCATTACAAAAGCTAAAAATACGTGCAATTTATGATATCGCTTTCTGGATGCCACTAAACTTACTCTTAGTTTTCAATGTACGGTATAAGAATTCGTTTTTCCTTATAGTTATAATTTAAGATGTTAACATCAATAGAATTGCTGTACAGATTTCAAGGACTGAAAACATTCTATTGAACAACCCTTTCTTAGGATTTAAATTCCATTTACAAATTACGTATACATTTCTTTCCAGTTGCTTCAATATTTTCAAGTTTGAAATAATATTTAAATAGTTTCAATATGACTGAATTTAATTTTTTAAATGTTTTAAATTTAAAATCATTTGAAATTTTAAGCATAATATCGAAATTAAAGCCTCGCAAAATTTTATTTGAAAACATTAGGAAAATATATATTTTATACTTGAACTGAACCTATTAGTACAATATCTAGATAAATTCAGAAATCTAGTGCAATTCTTTTGCAACTAACAATGATGTTTTCTTCAATGTAACCCCAGTTGCATCACTCATATATCATATATATGTTTATTTAATTTAAACTAATTTACTACTAATTTAAAAAAAAGTTTTAAACTGAGATATTTATTTTGTAAAAATGGTTTAATGAGAAAATTTAGCGACAATTTATTAAAAATCTTAATAAAAGAATATAAGATTAAAAATATATATATATATATATAATATATCGTTATTATTATTACTATTATTATTATTATTATTATTATTATTATTATATATTATTATTATTATTATTATTATTATTATTATTATTATTATTATATTTCTTTATTGAAGAAATTTATAATTTTTAATAATTAATTTTCAAAATACTCAAAATATTATTGTTGAATTTTTCTTTCAAATCCACAACTGCAGTGAAGAGCACTTGAAATAATCAAGAATGAAAAATGTATATTTTGGTGATAATTGGGCGATAATTATGTCGCGATTGATAATTAAACAAATACACTTTTATTTCACAAATTATGTCTGAATTAAACCAGTAATTGTTGTAATTGGAATGATCTCTTAAACGGAGTTGAAATTTTTCAATTTTCATTTTGTCTGACTGATTATTAATTTCTGAGTTACAGTGGGACAATATTTCATTATTTTATTTGCCAAATTAGTAAACGCCACAAAATATATTTATTGACTAAAATTGTTTTAATGGTATTTTTTGATTAGTTTTCTCACTTAAATATCAATGTCAAATTATATGAAGGATGTTTTGAGTTATTATGGGAACTTTTAAAATACTTTATTTTAAATATAACTATCATTAAACGCAAAAAGGAAGTGCACAGCAAATACAAATTAAAAGGATAATAATAAACCCGAATGTATCATTAAATGAAATTTATTTATAAGAATTATTTTGTTAATGAGTTTCCTTTTACTTTAATAAAATCTTTGGGTTAATTTGGTTTTTAATTGTAATATTACTTAAACTCTAAAGAAGTAAAAATAAAGAAAAATAGCCAATTAATTTTTGCAGAAACAATAGAATATTAATGATAAATGTTAAAGGAAATGTTTAAAAAGTTAATTTAGAAACGAAATAATATTCATATTATTGAGTAAATATGATAACCTATCTGGTCATACAATATATATATATATATATATATATATATATATATATATATATATATATATATATATATATATATATATATATATATATATAACTAAGGTGACCAGACGTCCCGCTTTTGATTACCATATTATTTTTATTCTATATGAAAGTTTTTGTTGATACCCCCTCCTTCAAAGTTGTCCCGCTTTGCCCATCTAAAAATCTGGTCACCTTACGTATAGCATATTAGGTTAAATCTTTTATACAAAAAAGTTCATATATTATTTTCACCAGTACAAATATAAATAAATAAAGATTATTAAAAAAACCCCACAAAATTAACTTGTTTTATTTACACTCTTACAAAATTGTTAAAATATTATGAAACTGGATTTTGTTCAAATCAAATCATTTAAAACAATAAGTAACTAAAAAAATATGAAATGTTTTAATGGATAAACCTAGCAACTTTAACTGAATTAATCGTTTGCAGATATAAAAACGCAAACTTTGTGCGTTTGTCCTGTATAAAAAAGGCTTTAACAAATTTTTCATTAAAATTTTGAAAAGTGGAATTTTCCTTTCATTTGGCTTTTACAATTGTCACTAACTAATTTTAAATACTATTCTAGAAATAAATTTTTATAATTAAATTTCACAGTTGACAACTATAAAATACCACAAAATAAATCTGTATTTCGTTTCCTAAAAGTAAATTACCTTCAACCAAATTTATTTTACTCAAAATTCAATAGCGTATGTATTACAAAATGCACTTATGAATGCCGTCAAAGATTGACGAACTGCTAAAAAATATTTTTATCTATATGAAAGATGAGGTTTTATTTATTTGAAAATAATATGTATTCTAGTTGTTATTTAAATTCAAAAATAATTTTTTTTTCAATTATTTAAACAATTTTGCGTCCTTTTTGTTGCGAATAATCATATTTCAGATGAATGACTAATCAATATTTCAATTACTTCTTCAGCTAAAGTTTGCTCATTTACACTTTCTGACATTCATGTTCTCATTAAATTCTCCGAGAAATTGATAATGGGAATATTGTCATCAAATACTCCGTTATTCTATTTCCATTCGCCATATTTCAACTGCGATATTTAGTAATTTGTTTGTTTTAATCAAAGAAAGAATATTTAATTTGTCATAAATCATTGTAATTATTAATAATTATTTAATATTATTATTTATTATTATTATTATTATTATTATTATATTATTATTATTATTATTATTATTATTATTATTATTATTATTATTATTATTATTATTATTATTATTATTATTATTATTATTATTATTTTATTCATTTAACAAGTACATATTGTATTCACTATATATCTTTAATTTCTAAGATGATAAAAAGTCAGAATAAAATAGAAAAAAATTAAAAATGGAAAATTTTACATTCAACTATATATTATAATATCTTTACGGTCATGTTTTTTCTTTAAAAATATATACTAAGACTACAATGTATATAACTTCACAAACCTTAAACAAACTTATTAGTGTTTGTAATTTTTTATTAGATTTTAAATATATATTCTAGAGGATATTTACAGTACTATCCAAAGATTATGTTGTAATAAAACATGCTGTGTACTATCAAATAAAAAATTATAAAATAAAATTCAGTCATTCATTTCTATACATTTTATGAAAGATTTTAAGATTCATATTAATTAAGATTGTTAATAATGTTAATAATATTTATGGTAGTTTATGCATTTGAAACTACAACTCAAAATATTTACAATATCTTTTCCAAGATTTAAAGAATTTCTTTTAAAAAATGATTATAGATGATTTTTTTAAGATTTAATTTAACAGATTTTTAATGATATTAATACACTATATACTTACAATGACATAAAATGGCTACATGGAACATCTGCACATTTAAAGAAATTGCATTAAAATTGACCAAACATTTTCTATTAAATAACAAAAATATAAATAATAATTTTTTCTTTTCAATTCAATTAAAAATTTTGAAATATCAAAAAATTGAAATTTATAACAGTAATCAAGAAAAAAAATTTTTGCAAAGATTTCCTATTTGAAAAGAGGGAAATATGAATCAAATTTAGATATTTTAAATTATTTGTTATTAAAATAATCGATGCATTATATTTTTTATATTATTTTTATATTATATTTTTAAATGCATTAATTTTTTAGATCGATTTGTCAATAATAACAATTTAAGATTTAGATAATACATCAATGGAAACAGGCAGTCAAAATAATTTCTTTATAGTTATAACAACAACGATAATAATAATAATAATAAATTTTTTTTATTATTATTATTATTATTATTATTATTATTATTATTATTATTATTATTATTATTATTATTATTATTATTATTATTATTATTATTTAAGAAAGCGACACTCGAAAATTCGTTTTTCTATGTTTCGACAATTTTCCCGTAATCATCAGCTAGTATTGAAAGGTGTATTGAAAGAATATACTCATTTATATAAATGAAAAAATACTTTATTTATTTTTTTGACATTTTGAAAAAAAATTTTTAATTTTAATTTCAATTATAAATGATTTTTCAATAAAATATTTTAATTATAATTTTATAATTATAATAATGTTTTATAATTTCAATTTCAATTTTTAAAAAGGATATAGGTTGTTAAAATTTGCAAATTATGGGATAAATGAGAAAAAAACTGTTGAAATAAGTACTTTTTTCAAATTTCACCACTGATTTCTTTTCAATTGACATTGTATTTATTAAGAAGCTTGACTATTAATCAGTAAATATATAAAAAAAACGATATATATTTACTGATTCATAGCCAAGCCTTTTAATATAAATAAATATATATATATATATATATATATATATATATATATATATATATATATATATATATATATATATATATATATATATATATATATATATATATATATATATATTAATTCTTATTCTTTACATAAATGAATTTATGTTTTATTATGCTCTATCCATGAAATTTAGTTTTGTTGTTATTATTGGTCAATATTGTCAAAATCCCAAAAGTGTACTTATATTTCTAATCATTGAATTTTAAACTAGTAATTATTAAGTAATTATTATTTTAAGTAGAATATTTTAACAGTTAACAAATAATATTTAGAAAAAATATTAGTAAAACCTATTTTGAAACTATTCAATATTATAATTTGTTTTAATTATCAAATTTTATGAAAATCATTTAAATATTACTTATAAATAATAAAGTTAAAAACCTTAATAATTATTTCATCAAGATTAATATCTTCATATACAGATACTTCATAAGTTGCTTTACTAAATTCCGGTGCACAATCATTTATATTGACAACTTGCAAAGTTACATTCATATTTGCGGACATGCTTTCATCGTTTTTTTGATATGCAGACAGAGTGAATCGGTATTGTTTTTGTTTTTCATAATCTATGTCAATTAGTAATCGCAACCTTGGACCCCTTGAGTTATGTTCTTCTAAATTAAATGCAGAATGATCGCCGGATATTCTATAAGCGATTTCTTTGTTTTTCAATGAAATATCTTTGTCAACAGCTGCTGGTAAATAAATAACCATATTTTTTCGATGAATTACTTCTTTGATTTCCATTGTGAATTCTGGTTTTTCAAATTCTGGTTTATTGTCATCGATATCGAGAATAATTATAACAATTTTGATTACGGAAATTAGAGTTTTTTGTCTATTGACATTGACGTTTAGAGAAATAGTTGCCGATTCTTTATCAGCACAACTGTTGAAGCATAATACTTCTAGGTCAATTACTTTTGACGTGTGGATATCTCCGGATTTCGGATCTATGGAAAATATATCCGTAATTAAACCGAACGAATATGACAGTTCTTCGTCAACATGTTTTGCAAGTTTAATTCGTCCGACGAATGTTTTAATCGGTTGATTTTCTTCGATAGTGAATTTCTGTACTCCATCAAATGTATTGAAAAGAATTGAATATACGTAAGAAAAATGAAATAGAAGTACAATTGAAGGGTTTTCGATTAGTTGCACCATCAAGGTGAAGAGTTATGAAAAATTGTATTATAAACTTCAAATTCGAATTTAAATAAACCCAGAAATAGCAAAAGAACAAATAGAATTACTTTTTAAATATTCCTTTCAACCATTGGATAATGTTTAGTTGAAAAACTTTGAATTTATCTAAATCCAGGATGGATTTTAAATCATTCTAATGAATTTTTTTGTTTAAAGCATTTTCATTGGTTGAATCTAAATTATATCAAATATCATTGGTTAAGTTATTAAAAGATTTTTACGAAATTATTGTCTAAACAAAATAATTTCCAATAAGTAATTTGTTTTAATAATATTAACAACTAAAATCTGATAATAATAACTTTAATTATTTTAGAAAAAGTATATATAATTAAATTAGATAATAAGCTTTAAAATGTATGAATTTTAAAATTTAATTTATATGCAGTTGAAGGTTATCCATAGAAACAAAAAATATATTTATAGAAAATACTATGACATTTCATCAACTTTATTGAATTTATAAATTATCATTAAAATATCTGAGATTTTCGTATAGAGGAGAAATGTGAAGTGTTTGACGCATTTTTTGAGTTTTCGCGATACCTCACTGATCTTGAAAAGTTCTAATATTTGTTTTAAGTGCTATTCCGTGCTATCGCGGTTTTTGGGAACACAATAAAATTCTAATAGCTTTATTAGGCAATAAAATATTTTTCCCTGTCGTACTGTTTCCAGTGTAATCCAGAATACAAGGTGTTTAACCATCTTATACCCGTTGAACGATCAATGTTTGTAATCGATTAAGTGAGTTTTTGCCAGGAAAAAGGAAGCTCTCTCTAAGAACTATAATTAATAAACATTTTTAAGGGTTTATGGACTATCGATAGAAGATATCTGTCTGGTTTCCTCCTCGGTTTCTTTTACGTTTACTATCCCAAATAAATTCATCAATCAAAAAATAATTTATTATCTGCGACATATAACGACAATTCTGATATCAATTTCCATTAGTGGGTGCTTCCACTTTCTAACTAACTCAACCCCACGCGAATCGAGAAAAGTTTGGTCAAGGACCTGAGCGTCTTTTCGTACTTGATATCAGATCCTTTCCTTTTCTAGAGCACATGGCGAATACATTTGAGGTAGAATAGGTATCCAGCTCGTATATCAATCAGACAGAAATAGCTCTTAAACGGCAGTTGGTAACACACCATGTGTTATGGCGTTATCATTGAGTTCCTTTGGTTTCAAATTGAGTAATCATTAATTTATGGAGGATACGTATCTCAGTTTGGTTTTGCACGGTCTGCTTTTTCGACCTGTTTTTTATTTCATTATTGTCATTCCCGCGCAGTGGATAGAATCTACAAAGTGATATGCATTTTTCCACGTAGAAAATTAATTTTTCTCTTGTGTTGCTTAACGTTTGATGCTTGCAAGACTGTCTGGATTTCTTCCAATTTAGCCATAAAGGAATAAGAAATTACAATATCAATTGCATAAACTTTTCCCTGACTTTGAGAGCTTGTTCGTTTTATTCGTGACGTAGCAATAGCTCTATCCAGTGGAAAAATTGAACATTTGTGGAATCTATTGATCACATTCTCTTGAGCGATGAAAGAAACATGGGAAATTATTTTAGGAATCACTGTCAAACATTGTCCTTTATGTTGTTTCTAGTAGGCGAGTACCTGTTGCTAGTTCTTCTCATACACTTACGTCTAGTAGTTGATGTAAATGTGTCATATTAGGTGATATACACAGAAAATATATATTCATCTCGTTGAACTTTTTAAACACTTCTTCAGAAAATTGGGTCAAACATTATCTCTAATAAGATACTTTTTAACAAGAAGCCAGCGACAAAAAGGTACAGCAACTAAAAAGAACCAGTCCTTGAAACAAATGTTTGCCTATTGCTATGACATGGTAACTGTACTTCAACAGAAAAATATTCATAAGAAGAGAAGATGTAAACTTGTTTTGAAGTACTAGCACTGGTAGTCACAAAAAATTGATTATTCCTAGAGTCGTGGATTTTCTTTCATTACTGAACTTATCCCAATAAAGGAAAAGCTGAATTGTTACTAAAAAGTCAAACATCATTCTCGATTTTTAATTTAATGCCTATATTATACATTGCAAATTATAAAACAATGACCATAAAGCTACACACGGATTTACCCGAATTACCAGAAAGGTGCTAATATTACATTTTAAGAAAGTGTACAAAAAATATTACAAAAATCATGTTGTCAACCTACCTTTGAATTTATGCACTAAATTTCTTTCGCAAATAAATCCAAATGTTCATTTAAATATTCCCTACAGAAAAATGTTAATGCCTTTGGGTGTTTAAAACAATTAAAAAACATTTTTAAAGCTATCGAACTCATCCCATTTGACGGTATTCACAAATGATTTTCAAATCAGTTTAAATAACTACCGTATGCCAGATAATTGTTTTACCTACTTCTAACAAAATTGTTTGACCTGCATATGAAGGCTTGTCAAAACAAATGCTTTCCTGATTTAAAAGACCATCAATTTTTATACCTCTTCGAAATTTTGGTTTTGAAGTATAAGTCACCATCTTGCTTTTGGAATTGCATGGTCATAAACTTATTCTTTTCTTCAAATATTCCACGGATTTTCCATTATGAATTACCAAGTAATAGCACATAAAAATCAATAATAACATTTTCAAGGTCAGCGTGGACATCGCAATAACTCATAGTTATGACATTATACACTCACATCTCCCTACTCCATATAAAACATTTTAGCCTTGTATTTCCTAAAATAATTTTTAATACACCAATATAATTTTAATTAGAATTTAATATAGAATGTCAGACTATTAATTTCAAGATACACTTTCTTTATTAATTAATTTCTATTGTACTCGGCTTTCAGTTGGAAATAAATTATTGTTTTAATATACTTCCAATTTATATAATATGCATTTTATTAAATTAACCTCTAGTGTTTTGATATTGTAAAAAATTGAGAATAAGAATGAATTAAATTTATATACATATGTTTTCATTAAATCTTTCACATTTCCAATAATTTTTAATAAAAGGATTTTGAAATTTGTATTTCATATTGTATTAAAGTTCCTAAAACTTTACAGAAACTATAAAAGAATTGAAAAAAAAATTTAAATATTTTAATTTTTATATCTGTCCTGCATATTTCTATCTGTATTGCTTTTGATAATAAAAACTGGAAATTTATGACTTTCATTAAAGTTTTTTTTTTCAATTATTTAATGATATTTTCAATATATTTTACTTTGTAATTATCATGATTTTTTGTTTGACTAAAAAATTTCTAAGAAGTTCAAAACTAATAATTGGAATTTATTAAATTTTGAAGGGACTAAATTTATCTCAATATCTTTGTAAATTAAAAGAGGACGACAAAACGAGTATTCAAAAATTTATAAAAGAGGAGATGACATGCAGTTAACAGTTTAGATAAGTGGATCTTTTAGCACTCTTGTTGTTGGTATTAAATGATATTGCTTACAAAAATGCTTAATAATATAAGGCTGAATTTCTAAACCAAAATTACCAAAAAAGTTCAATGTCAAAATTTTAAAATTTTAATAGAAATCGAGGGGAAAATAACAAACAGATCGTGACGTCTTTTGAAAGCTGTCTTTCAACAAGTCTAGTGGTTCACAAATGTGCTTCTTTTCATGCACTATATATATATATATATATATATATATATATATATATATATATATATATATATATATATATATATATATATATATAAATTATAATTGATGGAAAAAAACTGGATAGTCCTAAGCTCAGAAGGGATGTGATATTGTTTTCGGAATAAGATTAAAATCATTAATGTTTGTAGGTAATGAGTCAATTTTTTTGAAAGACTTAGTGTATAAATAAATTTATTGCAATTAAGAGAAAGATTGTTTTGGTTAATTTCAATATTATTCCATAATGTAAACTATATATATGGAATTAGTGTAATAAATTTTCTAAGTGTAACTATGGAAAGTTCATAATAGAGTAAAAACAAAACTACGATCCACTAATACAGTCAGATAATGATATTGATGTTTAAACAATTAAACATTAAACAACTGAATTAATTAAAACAATAAAACTTTGCAATTTTCTTATGAGTTTTGTCTTGATAACAAATAGTCATTTCATTATATTTGTCATTTAAACCTATAAAGCTGATATCTATAAGAGCTTTTTAACTTTTGTATCTTTTAATTATTTTTAAAATATTTATTATCCAAACTCCATGAACCTTAATACCATAACTTTTACCAATACGAAAATTATGTCAAATAGAAAGATTGCCAGCAGCGTGAACTTTTAACACTTAATTTTCATTAATAAATATAATTTTGCCAACTTTTGATGTATAGACACATCTACTATATTTTATAGTTCTTTTAAGGCCCAAGTGTTTGAAAAAAAACAGATCATACTTTTCTGAATTAATTTTTGAAAATGATTATTCCAATGATTTAAAATGCATGAGACCTTTGCATAATAAATGCCATTTTATTAATAAATTAAAACAAATAATTCATTGAAGTTATTTTGATTGGTTGAATAGAATTATTAAGTAAATTCCCGGGAATTTGAAAAGAACATACTAAATGAAAAATTGTACCAGATGATAGGACTAATTATATTAAATTATCAATTATAAATGAATTGTGAAATTTCATTATAATTTAATTATTTCAAATCCCTTTGCATGTTAGATCCAGAAAGATTTTATTGAATTGAAAATAAATTATTTTCGATTAAAACATACAATTTAAATAATTCTTTTTTAAATTAACTAGAATAACATATATTTTAAATATTTGCGACTTAAAATATTGAATAGGGATAATTAACAGGGCAGATTAGTATCAAGAGTTGTTTCAATTCGTAAAAAAGAAATCCACTTTGATGTGGATAATAAAATCAAATTTATGATAACCCTCACATTTGATAGTTGTTTTAAATGTTGAAAATTGTAGTGAAATTTTTATGTAAATTTGCATATATTTTTTTTTGAGTTTTATAAACCGACACTGAAAGTATGAAATATGAAAGTGTTGGGGGTTTCAAGTTAACCTTAACATGTAACCGTAATAAATTGAAATTAAAGAAAAAGATTGGAATCATTTTTAAACAAAAAAGTGATGAAATAAAATTTAATTAAAATGTGATGAGTATAAAATTAATAAAAAATTTTAAAAATGTGGAATTCATTATTTTTCAGAAGAAATTGATAGCGACAAGTAGTATTTGAAAGTTAAAGACAAATCCAATATTTTTTAAGTAATTTTAAAGATGCTATTGTCTATATACAAATTAATTAATTAATTAATTTTTTCTGTGAACATCATTGATTTATTCTAGAAATTAAAATCTCTGAATTTGACTGACCGATTGGTGACATAAAGCATTGCAATAATGTTGGATAAATGTATGTTTTAGGCAGTTGACAAAATATCACAAACCGAGTCTGGTTGACAGATTCTTGCTTGTAAAGCCTGTTCTACGTTTGTTCTTCAGGGACATCATATTTAAAAAGCTGTCTTCATCCCTAATAACTCTTTAAATTTCTAATTGGGCGTCTTTTTTTCTTGAAAGGTGTGAAGGGGCGACGAATTTGAATTTTGTATATATTCTATCAAAGTTTTTTAATCATTCAATTAATTCCAGACTGCAAATAACTTCAAGAAGGGAATATCATGTAATTCCTTCTTTCTTTAAGAGAAAACATAGTTGAGAAACGTAAGTCATGGTGTAAAGAATTATTTTATTATATTTTATAAACATTCTCGAGTGAGAGATATAATAACAATGTGAGCTTAACATACAAATTAATGCGAATATACATATAAGAATGTAAGAATACGAGAATATACACTCCTTCATTGATGGAAGGAGTGAATATAGTTATGAATTTAAAGACCTTTTAGTATTCATCATGATCTTTTTTTTAACTCAGAGCTCGTAAATCAATTTTTATTTGTCAAAAATAGGGGGTAAATCAGTCATCTGCAACTCACCCAGATTGCATCAGTGACTTTTCAAAATCTCTATTCAATCAACTAATCCTTTATATTTTAATTAGTTAATTTAATTAGGTAATTTAATTAAAGTTTTTAGGCATGAGTCATCTTTTTGTGGGGTTGTTTTTTATTTAATATAACATATACAAAATAATATATTCAAACAGTATTTACTGCTACATATCAGCCAAACCTTTCTTTAGCCGTTCTATATCAATTACAAAAACCAACTCCCCAAAGGGCTACTCATACCAATTCTTATTCATCACCCTTTTTTGACAGAAACATTCTCTCCTAATATTGTCCTAAACTCATTTAGTATCCATTTTTCATCATTTATTTGATTACTATCATTTAAAGAAAAAAAGTTATTTTTTTAATATCTAATCAAGTAATAGTTTAGCCTTGACTATTCAAGTTAAAAATTTGTTATTAATGGTAAACAAAAGTCGATTTTGATTAAAATCTTATAGAAATTGACAAAATGAAATAATTTCAAATTTGTTCAGCTAAATCTAAATTTGTTTAACAGTTAATGTAAATCTGATAGTTCGATTTGGTTATCCCTGACCCCCAGGGATTTATTCATACGGATATCTGCCAGATTTAATAATTTTACATTAAGACAGAAATATTTCAGCGAAAGATTTGAAGGATTTAATTTGCTTGAGCTTTCCAAAATTATCTTACGCATTTATTTACGTAATAGACATTTAGTAGACCTATTGAAATAAATATTAAAAAGGAAAAACTATATTTTCAAGCGAAAAAACATTTTCAAAAAATTTAATAAAATATAAAAATCAATATAAACCAAATTATTGATTTATAATATGAAAATAATTGCAAACGAAAATGAATTTTTTTGGAAAAAAATAAAAGATTTTACCGATTTTATAAGTAATTTGATAAATTTGAAAGTAATCAATAAAAATTTACTGTCGAAAAATGTCAAAAAAATAATAAAAATATCTTTATAATTTTTGTCATATAATTAACATAAGATTATAAATGTAATCTGTCTAAAATATTTTTTTAAAGTTGATATAAATCTGTTGTTTTAATTGAGATAATTAAATCTTTGTGAAATGTCTTTTCAAGTAAAAGATTCTTAATTAGTCTAGAGGCAATTTATAATCTTACAAGATTAATACAATTATGAGATTTTATATTATAGTTAAACCGGTATGACGAATTTTAATTTAGCATATTAAAAGAAATCCCATCTAAACGTGGTTTTGAGAAACGGTTTAAGAAATAATTGTAAGAGTTAAAATTTTTTTAAAAATAATATGAATTAAAACACAGCCTGATTCCAGCCAGGAGATATTGTTTATTGCTTGGAATTTAAATAAAAATATTGGCTCAAGTAATATGTTGAATAAAATGGAAAATGCCGCCTATCCCACTCGCCAAATAAAATAAAGATATAAAAAATATATAAAGATATAAAAAATATATCAAAATCATAAGCAAACTAAATATGTTAGTTTGATATACATTCTTCTATCCAAGACAGTGTTTCGTGCCATGTGTATTCTCAAAAACATGCGTAAAAATAAATTGAGTTTAAACACAATAATGATTTCATTGACGTGAAATAAATGAAACAACTTTAAATATATAATATTGGAATTATATTAACATTTTCTACTTGAGTATACTAAAATTTCAGTATACAAACATTTAGACTTTTACATACAAAAAATAGGTGTTCACGACTTTTTTTGGGTGACTGTACATGTATACTCGAAGTAGTCTATATCAGTAATCAATGTATATTTGTTAGAAATATTTTATTATGCCTAATATCATTTCACAAATTCTTGGCAGAAATATGGTTATTTGGATGTCGTATATCATTTAGCAAATTCTTAAGTTATTTTAAATATTTTTTTGTCAAACATAGACAATTTCATAGACAATTCATAGACAATTTACATAAATTTAATAGAAATATTTTTTTTCTTTCTAGAAATCATAGTAATCACTTTTTAAAGAACGTTATTACAAATGGAATGAGTTGAAAATCATTGAAATCTGTTAACAAATTCTTTTATAAATTGTAAAATACATTTTGCAAATTTATTTCAATTTTTTAGGTAAATCATTGAAAGCACTTTGTGAAAGAGGTAATTTCGAATCGAATGAACTATAAAACTTTGAAATCGACTGAGAAGAGTTTTGATAAATTGTGAAAAACCTTATTTGTTTCATTTGATTGTTTTTACCTGTTGAGTCTTCGTAAGCATTTTGTAGAGTAGGTTGTAATGAATTAAATGAGCGATAAAAACTTGAAATCCATGAAGTAAATTTTGTTGGGTTATTGGGTCGTTGGTGAAATTTAAATTTAATGAATTATTTCTCTGACTCCAAGCGTGCCTTTTGTTGACCCACAAATAACAATTAACACTGGAAACTTTATTGAATATCACAAATATTTTTACAATGATACAATTGGCTCAACAAATTAATACAGTATTTATTATACAGTACTTATTACAACACTATGGTGAAGAATAGCACCCGCGTATAACCTTGATTTGACAAATCTCTCACAACTGAAGAGTATAACAATTGGTAATTCAACTAGTTGATTTCTAGTTTGTCTTCGATTTACTTTCCGAACTTTATTCTCTTATTAATTGAATAGGCTCTTCTTCTTCTTCTTCTTCGTCTTATTATTATTATTATTATTATTATTATTATTATTATTATTATTATTATTATTATTATTATTATTATTATTATTATTAAACAAGTAACGTTACATATTTAAAAGGAATAACCCGATTGAATATAAATTTGTTTATACAATTTGACTTTGAATTGGTTCACTCAGTATTGAGCAATTGAATTGAAATAAGAAATCGTCATCTTTCTTCATGAAATACTTTTTATCGATATGTAACTTTCTAATTCTCGGTTATTTGAACAAGTAATATTTCTCTTTTTTATCTTATACTAGCTGTTGTATCCGGCTTCGCCCGAGTTTACATTTATTATAATAATTCATTTAAATTAATTTTTTGTTTAATGATGTTATTACGTTCCAGTATTAATTTTATAACAGCTTCAATTCCATAGTTTAATTCACAATAAGAGAAGCTTTCAAAATAAATTTCAATTTGTAAAATGGAAAAACGCACTCCAATTTAAATCTAAAAATAACTGGCAATAATTTTCCAATTGCAAACTGGTTCACTAATCAAATAAAATTCAAATTCTCCATGTTTGAATTCTGCTTTGAAAACATTTGACTAAATTATATTAATTTCAACTGCAAGTAGCAAGCATATAAGTAAAATATTATTTATATTGTAATTACTGACCAGGACAGAAAAAAACCCGACTAAGGGTACCCTAGGTGTGATTACCTGAGGATGAAACATAGCCTATGACCTGTCCCGAGTCAAATGAGGGCCACACTGCAAAATTTCAGCACCCTAGGTCCAACGGTGTAGAAATCTATAGAAAACAAACAAACAAACAAACTTTCATCTTTATATATTAGATATTTTAAATAATTTAATATAGATAACTAATATAAAATTTAAAAAATACTTTTATTAATTGTACAATATATGACCAGCACAATATATGACAACGTAAGTCTTTAGCTGGAAAATATGTATTAAATAAGAAAAAAAGAGAAAACTCTCGATTATAAGTTTAATTTATTTTCAATCTCGGAATCTGAAACCCCATATGCTGAATCATAAAATTTTGATTTTTAATTTTTAATAATTTTGGCGCGAAATCATCTGACTGACTCGTAACTGAGTAAGTCTACTAGGAATCAGCGTTAATCAGATAGAGTCGAGGTCTTAATAAAATCAATTACACTTTTATTCCTGTGAATTTTATCATTATTTCATTATTTTGCATCAACTTTATTTTATATTTAGTAAGTAATATAAAACTAATAATTATTTTCTATTTATGATGTAAGTTTTTAATTGTATTTTAGATTATTTCTTTAAAGTCAAACTTTACTTTTGTTTTCTTTGATTAAAGAACTAATGGGTTACATGATTCAAGCTGATAAAATTAGTCAGAGATAAATGAATTATATATTTTCCATTTGAATAAATAAAAATATAAAGAAAAGAATAAACAGTTAAATAATAAGAAAGCTCCAATCAAACATTCGTTTCACGATATATTTCGACAGTTATTGTGAAACGAATGTTTGATTGGCGTTTTCTTTTAATTAAATCAGTTGCCATGTATGTTTAACTATTTAATTAAATAATAGTTTGGTTAGAGTAAAAAACAAGACTTACTCGGTCTCAGATCCGTCTTAAATTATTAAATAAATTTTGTGAACTAAATTTGTATTTTATAGTTTATAAAAGTCCTAGTAAATTAATATTTTCCTTCAATATTACACAAGAAATTCAATATAATTAATTAATGTTAAATATGCGATAAAAGTTATGTGAATAAATATTTATCATTTACTATATTTACAAGTTGTTTATTTCTACATTGACTAATTTGATATCAATTACATTAATTGATAAATTAATTATTTTTACTACATAATTAGAAATTGCCGTCATTGCCGGAGTCGCAAACTCCAAATAACTAAATAATTAAAAAATTAAATGTAGCTTTTAAGAAATTTTCAAAATTTCCAAACTGCTCTATGAGGCAATTTGTATGTATATTTTATAAGCCAATTTTATTACATTTCTAAATTTTATGTGAACATTTATTAAATGAAATTTTTAATCTGCTTTCACATAATTAACAAAATGCTATAAAAACAAATAAATTATGATTTAAATAATATTATTCAAATAATTTCATTGTTGCTTGTTTTGATTTTCATGTTTATACAAAATTATTTAGTAAACATAAATTAATAAGTAGTTATTACACCTTGGTTCTCAAACTTTTTGAACACTGAACTCTGATTTATTTTTAGGCGGGACGTCTATAATACAGCGTAAACTTTAAAACGGTGGCGCGGGTTGATAACCTTTATGAAACCAAAAGAGCAATAAAAAAAGAATAATGTTCGCAAAAACACATAGAGCAAAAAAGAAACGGAATCGTGCTGCAGCGTGTGATTGGCAACCCCTGCTTTCAAATGCTACTTTTAGGAAATAATATGTATATAAATAAAATATTGATTGATGTTAATATATTTATTGAAAACTTAATTCTCATTAGTGAAAGAGTACAGTAACACGCATACACCCGACATCCGTAACGACTCCAGACTTTGTGGAATCTACAATTAATCTCAATCAGCTTATCTACAAAAATTAAGTTTTTCTATCTTGAAAATAAAAGAAAGACATTTTACAATATAATCTTTTCTTATGATTCGTTGTATTGTCCAAATTCTAATAATTTTACAAATAATTCTGGAAATTTATTGAGTTTTTCAGGATATATTAACGTTATGAATTGTAACGCCTAAACGCGAAGATTAAAATATTCCTATTAACTAATGTATAAAAGTTGTAAAAATCAGAAATCAAATTTCAATCATAAATTAAAACAAGTAAAATTTTGTTTATAAAACATTTGTACTTATTTTTCTAGAATCTTAAAGAATAACCCCACATTTCATTTTATTATGCAAATTTAAGTTCAATATTAACTTTGAACTCTTACTGATATACCATATGCGTTTTGTTAATTAAATTTTCTTCATTTATTGACACAATTTAAACTGCCATACTGTTATAAATGTTTTGTTCACAATTTCAACTCATATTTGTTTGGCTCTAGAATTATTTGTAAACTTCAACAGATAAATTTCCTGATGAGTTTTATTTCAAATTAATTTTCAGGGGATAAAATTTAAATTAAAAAATAACTGAATTAAATTATTTTTAATTAAATTTAATTAGGTTCGTTTTCTTATGTGAAAATTATAATTACAGAAATTGAAAACAGTTAGTTAATCAAAACTTTGTAAAAATATAATATTAATAATATCAAATACACAATATCCGATTAATATTTATAGCAAATTTAATGTAAATCTTTTGTTTTTTCAAGGAGTACTCATGTCAACTAATTGTGAAGTTTCCGATACAATTTATAGAATTTCTTTTAAAGCTAAAAACGATAAACACAAATAAAAAATAAAATTGAAAAAATAAATGAATTTTCTTATATTAATGTTGACGATGTTTATATTATACATTTTATGGCTATAAATATCTACTAACAGCCTATTTCATTTTGCTTTCTTTTCAATTATTTTTTTTATTATTATAAAGTCAAACTAAATAATTGTTATCAAGTAATTATGCCATATTAAAAATTGTAAATTTTACAATAACTTTTATTTTTCTTTACCAACATTATAATTTTATTTCCATATTATCGGTTGTTTCTATCTATCAATAAATAATTTTTCCAATTTAACCAAATATTTCTTTCAAAATTGTTATGCTATATTAAATAATATAAAATATTGTTTTCGGAAGCAGCATAAATTAAGCGTTAAACAATATTTTTTCGACTTTAAAATAATCCCTTTCAACAAATTTTCTCACGTAATACATATTTATCAACTGGGTTTATTTTATTATTTACTTGTTTATATTAACATATTTAATTTAATAATTTCAATTTTTGTCTAATGATGACTAAATTTGAGAAATAATATAACTCAACTATATTATTACAAGTAAAATGTACTAACTTTATAATTCTATAGTATTATAATACCGGAAAATACACTAAAATGTATTTTAATATAATTTTTTAGTACATGAGAGACTTTATTTCTTTGTCGTTTACGATTCTTAATTAACTAAAAATTATTATTAGGAGAATTTGTTAAATTTTTCATGAATGATGTTTTATTAGGATTTATTTTTATGTTATGCTTTTTAATTATAATGTTTTTAATGACTTGTGCAGAGTTTCCAAACTAGTTTTAAATAAAATTAGAAGTTTATAAGAAATTATTTCAATAATATTCAAGTATGGTTGATTACGTAAAAATTTTAAATTAATTTAAATGATTTCACCAATAATTGCATATTATAATTAATAATGTGTCACTTGTTTTTTCTCAGAAAAATAATTAAACTTTTAAATTAATTAAATTTTATATGAAATTCAATTGTGTGTTATTTCAACATATTTATGATAATATAAATTTATGAAATACAAATACTTTCAATTATTTAAAATGCCTATGGTATGTCGTCTAAATGATGGTTAAATTCGTCTACAGTACACTTTGTAAAAATTTGCTGACACTTTAAAATTTGTTTCCGTATGCTTTCAATATAATTTCACTTTTTAGGAATCGCTATTTTAAAGAATACTAAGAAATTTTCAAACGAAGCCTAACTTATTTAATTGTATATATTTATTATTAATTTTATTAATAAATAATTAAGCAAGCATGGCAACTATTTAGTTTTAAGAAAGCGGAACTGAAACATTCATTTTATCGTCAGGTAGATTTTATATATGAACAAATTTTATGAACAAATTTTATTAAATATTTCTTTTAAATAAAAACATTTTTTAAAATTTTAATTTAAATAATAAATCATTTTTCAATTTATAATAAATATATTTAAATAATAAAGCGATAATTTAAGCATTTTGCTGCGAATAATATATTTAATGAAAATATTTTAGTCTATAAGATAGTCCTTGTCAATTATAATTTTAAAATTATAATATATGTAAAATTATAATTTTAAAAATATTTTTATTGAAAAGAAAAATTAATAAAATTTCTTCATAAAATATTTAATATCTAGTCTTTTCTATCCTACCGAATGATGACAGGAAAACTGTCGAAATATATCTTAAAACAAATGTTAGAGTGACGCTTTCTAATAATTAATTTTGGTGGGTTATGGGTAACCAACATTTTACCTTTTCAAGCTGTTTCCAATGTAACCTGGAATACAAAGTATTGTCTGACACTCAATACCCGTTGATTGTTCAACATTGGTACTGTATTGAATGGTTAGGCATTTGTAAAAAGGGAGCACACTCCTGTGTACTATAATTGTCAAATGCTACGCAGATTCACGGGCTACCGATAGAATATCTTTGTCAATAACAATAATTCAAGATATAATTGGTTCTTAATACATTTATTTTTATCGATTATCTTTTCATTCAACTTTTACTTAATCGAAAGTTCCAGAATTTCTTTTGGATTTACCACTATGTTCAGTTTCGCACACTGTTTCCAAGGGTGACCCACGATGAGGGATTACTTGCATCCTCTCCACCTGATAGGTTCTCTTCGGCCCAGCTTGCATCGTTTAACGCTAGTGCTGTAGATGCTAATCTCACAACTCCCGAATTAAATAATTTCATTAATCTATCTAACGCAAAACACAGTTCAAGGATAACTGATATTTTCTAATGATTACATTTTTAAATAATTTGAAGCAAACTATATTATTATACTATTTCGATATTGACGACGATAGATCAAATCTATTAATTGGTATTATTTGTTGCTAGTTATTTTTTAAAACGGCTTTGTCCAATAGACTTCCACTGATTCAACCATTAGTGTTGTGTAAATCAAGATTCTAACATAAAGCTTGACCCGAGGTCCGAATCTTCTTACATAAATTAAACTTGCTGTTTGAGTCACAAAGCTGTCAGGCTTACTTTTGACTGTTTTCAAGTTTTAGGGCGCTCACCCTCCAGATAACCAAGTCCTCATCGGCACAGGAATTCTACCGGATTAACAACTTATGCCAGATCAACTATCATGACATTCCGATGATCGTATTTTATTTTCATTTTATTAGCTTTCTTGTGTGGGCTGTGGCTGTAAAAGATTCGTCTGTGATATTAAAAAAATTATATAAAGGAAAAATAAAAATTAAAGCATAAAAGTGATTATATTAAAGAATCATTTAATTAACTTATGACATTACATATTAACAAATGATAAAATCCAATTCAGATTTTGCATGGCCATAAATTTTGTATTCATCATTGAATTCCAATGAAAACTTTGTGTATTCGAGTTAGTTTGTATATTGTGCTGCATTAAAACAATTTCAAATAGTTTTATTCGTTTTATTTTTTTAACTTAAATTTTATAATTTTCAAAGGCGATTTTTTGTAATTTATTATTTATTTTATTTCTAAATTTTTATTTTATATTTAATTTTTATTTTATATTTAATTTAATTTTATTATTTATTTTATTTCAAAATTTTTATTTTATATTTAATTTTTATTGTTTGCAACTCCATATTTCCTAGAATTTTCTATTATTTTCTACTTATATTTGTTTTTTAATTTTGTTTTTTTTAACTTTAATATATTTTCCTATTATTTTTAATAAATATTTTATTCTTGATTTTTATTTTTAATTATTGCATTTTATTTGAATTTATTTTAATCGTATTATTTCTTTTTGTTGTGTTTATGTATATTTCTTGCAATACATCTTGCATTTTTTTTAAATTTTACACTTATTTTTATGTTTTTCGATTTTGGTGTTAAGTTTTGCTTGATTTGAAGTGTTTAATCGAAGTTTTTCGTGTTTTGATTTTAACTCTACTTTCGGCTGTGTTTACGTGCTGTTTTTGGATGCATCCTCAGTGATATTTTCTACTTTTATTTGTGACAACTTTAGTGTTATCAAAACAATTTTAATATTTATATTCCAGTTTTCCGAATAATTTATTAGCAATCTAAATTTTTTACGGAATTCTAAATTTATAAATTATAATTTTCTTGAAATTTAAATTTTTCAAAAATATATTTTCACTTACTCTAAAAAATTATTTACTAATTCAAAACTAATTTTCTATGCTAACAAAAAAAAACAAATGACATTCGCAAATAATTTAAAAATTAAATTATTTGTTTATCTTTTTCAGGACATCACTGAAGCTTTTTTCTGTCATTTTCGAAGTATTTATTGAATAATCTATTTTGCTTACATTGAATTTCATGAGAAATAGTTTGCGGCAAATTATTCTAGTAGGAATTTCTTTTTAAATAAAAAATGATGAAAGAGTTGCATTATCGTCTCCTCAGTGGTAAGATAAATCATAAACCGATGATATGAATTCATTAATTTCAGACAACTAGCTAATATATTTTATTTTATAATTTTTGTTTTATTTGTCATTATTACAGATGTTTATTTTGAGATTTTAGCAAAATAAACAAATATAAATTAATATATTGGTAAACTATTTTGATTACTATTGTTAAGGATGTCAGAAATGATTAAAATTAAAATTATTATTGAAATAAGATAACGCCAATCAAACATTCTTTTCACGATTAATTTCGACAGTTTTCCTGTCATCATCAGGTGGGATATAATAACTCATTAAATTTAGGATTTTAAACAAATTTAATTATATATAAAAATATTTTTTCATTTTATAAAAAAATATATTATTTTTTATTAATTTAAACTATAGGATAGTGTCAACTTCATGGAAAGTACGCAATATGTTTATTAATAACTCAAAAACTCCGGTTGAATTGTGTTCCGATCTTGTTTATCAGTTTACATGTAATGGGTGTAATGCCACATACATTGGAGAGACTTCCCGTCATCTCTGTATTCGAGCTCGAGAACATTGTAGACCGAAGGCTTTGACCCATATTGGTGAGCACAATAAGGGCTGTAAGATTAAAATAGGTATGTCTGATTTTAAAATTTTATTAAAAAATTTCGATAATTATTGGTAACGTGTGAATTGTGAGGCGTTGTTGATAAAATCATTGAATCCGAAAATTAATGTGCAGAATGCAGTAAATACTTGTGTGTTGAGTGTTTTTAAATAAGCTTTTGTGTATTGTATGTATATATTGTTGTGTTAAATTAAATAATTAAAAAAAATTTTTTAAATTATTAAATTAAATTTTAAATGTTAAAATTTTAAAAAAATAATATATTTTTTTTATAAAATGAAAAAAATTTTTTATATATAATTAAATTTGTTTAAAATCCTAAATTTAATGAGTTATATATCCCACCTATATCCCACCTCATGATGACAGGAAAACTGTCGAAATTAATCGTGAAAAGAATGTTTGATTGACGTTATCTTATAATTAAATCATTGCCATGTATGTTTAACTATTTATTATTGAAATAATCAAAAAAAACTAGAAAAATAAAAATGGAATAAGAGGAAATATTATTACCAACCATAGAAAGAAAATTTAGAATAAAAGTTTGAAAATAACGATGAAAAAAAGAGAAAATCAATAAAACAACGCATACGGAAAACAATATTACATGAGGCAACGAAAAAAACCAAAAAATGATCTTGATAGGTCATCTGTTCCGTCAGCTTATGAAAATAATATTTTAAATTAAATTAAGATTAAAAATTAATTATTTGGGGATTTAAAATGTCAAAGAATGACTTAGTCAATATAAATTGTAAATTTCATAAATTTTGTTACAAAAATCTGTTTTTATTTAAAACTGTTCGAATTTTGAATAAAAATTAAACAATGTTTATAATGAATTATTATTTTATAAAAATCTTTTTCACTATATATTTGAGATAGCATCACTATCATCATCAGGTTACCTACATTCACGACGGATGAATAACTATACTATATTGATAATATATAAACAAATTTTTTTGTATATTATCAACATTTATATATTATCAATAATTATATTATATATTATCAATATAGTATAGTTATTCATCCGTCGTGAATGTAGGTAACCTGGTGATGATAGTGATGCTTTCGAAATATATAGTGAAAAAGATGTACGAATGGCGATTTTTATTAATAAAATCTTTACCGTGTTTGTTTAAGTATTATTTTATCTTTTTAACTCGAATTATAATATAATTTTTTTTTGAGAAAAAATTTGAACGAACAATATAAATTTTTAATTATTGGAAATGCTGGAGTATAAAAATCTTTTTATTCTTCATCATTTCATTGAAAAAAACGAAAGAAAATTCTGTGCATACTATTGGTATTCAATTTGCAAGCAAAATTCTTCAAATTAATAATAGAACTATCAAATTACAAATTTTGGATACTGTTGGACAAGAAAGATTCAGATCAGTAGATCGTTCATATTATCGAGGTACCAGCAGAGCTTTGGTTGTTAACAAAAAAACAAACAGAGGTTCATTCAATGCCGTCATTAATTAGTTATCTGACGCCATAGGTTTGGTTGGAACAAATATCTCGGCCATATTAGTTAGGAATACAAAGGATTTAGTCAAATATAATGCACCGAGAGAGTTTTCATACGCAAAAATAGAGACGTTTGCCAAAGAAAATGAAATGCAATTTTAAGAAACGAGCGCTGTAAGCGGTAAAAACATTGATATAGTATTCATAGAATGTGCTCGTGTTTCGTTTGTAAATGGGAGTCTAATGTTCTCTCTGATAATATTGCACAGAATTTATCCTCACAAAATTCCGAAGACATCCGCAAAAGTAATTAATCAAATGAAGTTCATGCTACGTAAAGCTTATTGTCGTTTCTCAACTATTACAATGAACAATATGCCGATGATTTTCAATTAAAACTGTATCCTAGCAAATTCTTAAAATGTCTTGGAATTTCCATTTAAGTTATATATCAACATGATTACCATCTAAATCGGAATTTTAAAATGGACTATGTGATATTCATAGATCTGTTGGCATGGGTTTCCAAGATAGCAATGAAATTTGTGGGGGCCATGATCGGATCTAAATTGTAAAATCTAAATTGTAAAGAAAAATACGAATGAATGATAATATGATCACTAAAATAATCCAAAGTAGAATTTATAAATTAAACTATAAAACGAGAATAAAAAAGTAAGAAGAGGCAGAACGAGTAAAAGAAATGAACAAAAACTCGGATTGAAAAGAATTGAGTTGAAATAGTCATTCGTAACAATCTCCTCTACAAATTGCTACCGGTGATTTACAAAATAAATAACAATTTAAAATATCAATAAAGTTATTTAAAAAATAATTAATTTTTATTCATATCAATCTCCTCTGCAAAGTTTTACAAATAAATTCGTCAAATAATCATTTAAATTTTTGACTGCTATTAATTCTTATAATGATTTTCGATTAGCATTTATTCTGTTAAAAATCATTTTTAGACATTTCTCCTTGATTCCTGGTAATAAGTAGATGAATTTCATGTATAAATGTATTTTCGGATGTCATTGAAAGCTTTGAAGAGTAAACATAAAATCACAATAATAACAATTATTAAATAAGAATAATAAAATAATATTAACCATCGAATATCTTTTTGATATCTACATACCTTATATCAAATATATATAAATTGTCTATGAAAATGACCTTTAGATTGAAATATTCCCCGAAATAAAATAAAGAAATTTCTGATAATGTAAAAGAATCAATAACAAAATGAAATTGATAAATTTATGAAAAGAAATTATTCATCACGTTGATTTACGCCTAGCTACAACTTGTATTATAGAGAGTGTATCTCAGTGGAGCTTGGTGTATTTAGATTGCCTAAGATTTTGTTAACTTTTACTCTAAATGACCATGTATTTCTATCAAATATTCATAAATTGCCTATCAATTTGCTAAATTTTATTGGAAAGATCATGAATTTCTAACTAATACACATAAATGCCTTAATAATATAATAAATGATATCTTTAATTAATCTAATAAACGAGTCATCCTTGTATTACAATAAAACTCATAACTAATAACCATTCTTTTAAATTTTCTTGAGTTGACAGATTTTTCTCTGATTGTACGATCGTACGAGAGGACTTAAAAATTTGTAAACTTTAATATATTAAGTTTGATAAATTATAAAAAAAATAATTATCCACAAAAGAAAAAAAAAGAAATTCCCATTTAATTGAGGTTAATGAATAAACCTTTGAAAAGATAAGCATCAACAAAATGGGGTTACCTAAACTAAACACAAAACAAGCGTTAAAAGTTTGTTTAAATAATCAATTATTAAAATGTGAAACAAAACAAATTAATGAATAACTTTGTTATGGATTTTGATTATTTTCAACATCAAAAAACGAATCCATTAAATCAAATGTGAAACACTAAAGAAAACGTGACTTACATTGATTTTTTTTCAAACTTTTCTGCCTTTGAAATACTTTATTGAAATTGAAGAAGTAATAAAATCAATTTATTATAGGTATTTTTTGTTTTAATTGATAATTATTCATTTCACAGTAATTATGAAAATTAGACTCAAATTATTATTCTTACTTCTTTATAAAGAACTTTTCTCTATTATATAACAAACAAAGCTTAAATGAAAAAAAAAGAATTTATTTCTTTATTAAGTACTACGAGTCGTGTTTAAATATTACTTTTACAGTTACGCTTGTTTTGGCATTGTTGGATTTGATTTCTGTTATTTTCTGTAAGATAGGTTTGGAAATATTTTGTTACCATTTTAATGGGATGTAGTGAACGCTTTTGTAGATGATTAGACAGTGAACCTAGGCTTATGTTTATTTATAACTATTACAAAAAAACAGACTTTGAATAAATTGTGATTTGAGGAAAACAATCATAATATGTTGGCGTGGGACATAGTGTAACTACTCTATTGAATAAAAAAAGGACGTCTTTATCATATACAATGGTGATAGAAGAAACAAGCAAAAATTCATGAGAAACATCAGAAAAGTCTGGAATGGCTTAATTTGTAAATGCATAAAAAGTCAAAAATGTTTAAATTCAGTTTTATTTTAAAATGTATTTTCCTCAATGTTATCATCATTCCTTATTATCAGTAATGCGATTTTCATCGATAATTTGGTTTACATTTTCTATATTTTACTATATTTAATACATTATTTGATATCTGCTCATCTTCTAATAACTTAGTTGATTCACCTTCATTCTTAATTTCTTGAGTTTATACATTTGAAATTGATTTATTTTATTATCATATGAAATATCAAAGGACTTCCAGTGCATTTCATCAACAATGTTTCCAGACATATCATTATCCTTCAGTGTATTTCCTTCATTTTGATTTAATTTCTAATCATTGAATTACATCAAGGATTTCTTCTCGAACTTTAGGTGTAAAGATCTCAATATATTTCTTTTCACATCCAATGTGTTCAGTAATATTTGTTTTTAAATTCATACTACTTGAAGTGATAATTAATCTTTATCTGTTTTTTATATACTGTCTGAAGTTATCAGAATTTATCAATTAAGGATCTTTTTCGGTTCCAATACTCAGCTCTATTTTATTCTCATCAAAATCATATAATATATTACTACGAAATCTTTATTTAATAATAAAATCTATACAAAACTAATGAGGGAGTGATTATTATTACAAAATTATTATGGGAAAATATTCTACCACGATGTAAAAATATTAAAGTTTAAAAATTAAGTGTCCTCTACTATCTTTCTAATACTTTTTGTGTAGGTGACTATTTCTTGTATACAAAAATTTATTTAAACAATAAAATAAATATAGACAGATAGGAGTTAACAGTAAAAGGCGAATACTATAAATATGATCTTGTCTAGTTGACGACAATAATTATTTCTTTTGGAAAACAAAATCACCGAATTTGTTAGTTTATAAAATTAGTTCTATTTCAGTGATTTAGGGAATCTGACTCATTGAATCCAGGTAATTAGCTTGAGCGGTACTTGTTCATTATCGGGACCCCCAGTTCATTATTCAAAAATTCGGTGAAGTAATAATAATAATAATAATAATTTGAGTTGTTGAGTGTGAACGGTACCTTTATGAAAATTACCCTTGGGGAAGAAAATATCTTGTCGGATAAACTCTGAGTATAAAACTAAAAATAATAATAATAATAATAATAATAATAATAATAAGAACTTTGAAAATAACTTTGAAAATAATCGTGAAAATATTGAAAATGATAAAATATTGAAAATGCTGAAAATGTTGAAAATAATTATGAAATTGATGCAGAAATTAAGTTTTATGAATATCTAAGTAAATAATAATAATAATAATAATAATAATAATAATAATAATAATAATAATAATAATAATAATAATAATAATAATAATAATAATAATAATAATAATAATAATAATTAGTTTTATTATATATACTCAGATTTTATCCGACAAGATATTTTCTCCCCCTATGGGTAATGCTCAGATATTATTATTATTACTTCACCGAATTTTAGAATAATGAACTGGGGGTCCAGATAATGAACAAGTACCGTGTGAGCATCATAAATAAAAACAAAGAAAAACTTAGTTAAAATTATTAGTTACGGTCAACAACAGGAGCGCATTTTGTTTAGTAAGTATCGATTATAAATATATATTTAAAAATAAAATATTAACTTCATAAATTAACCCTATCCAATATTTTTAAAATTAGTATTTTCAAATTAACATTTTAAATGTAAATGTAAAATTTTAAATGTTTAGAGATTTAAAATAATCAATTTAGTGTGTTGATGTGAATGAAATGTATGAGGAATGAAATCTGTCCCTCTGAAAACGCTTCAAATATATTGTCTTCTAATAATATGGAAAAGATAGTGTTTTATTTGAAATAAATTTTTGGGAGACTGTTAATTTATGGACGTGATAAATGTAAATTTCACGGTAGCTAATATCGATAATTAGAGTTTCAGATTATGTCAAAGTCTCATTGGTAAAAAGAAACCTTAACCAAAATCTTTTAATTTGAGATTATGTTTAAATTGTAAGCATTTTCAGAATTTGTGCATGTGCTGTAAAAATAATTATTTGAATAAAATAATGCGCGTCGCCAGAAAGAGATATGTTCTTACAGAAATCATTTAGCCGTTAAACTAAAAAGTGTGGTTCTTCATATAGTTTATTTATGTATAAAAATGCAAAAAAATTATTATTAGTTTCATATATTTTTAATTAAAAAGTCTAGTGTTTAGAAACCTCGAATATATGTATTAATTTTTATTACATTTTATCTGTTCAATTATGTGATTATATCATAATTTAAAAAGTTTATTAATATTTATGCACTGTTATTATATTTGTAAAACTTGAAGGATGTCGATCTTACACAATGCTCTCTAATCTCCTATGTTTCTTTATTCTTCTTTTATTCTTTTCTCAAGTCGTTGTACATAATTTATTGAGAATTACCGACTATCTGTTATATTAACGTCACATTTGGTAAAATCATAATCTTCTAACGTGAATACCTTAGTACAACTCTGCCAGAGCATTTTGGAGTATTGTTAAACGGAAAAATACTTTTTAAAATTAATAATCAAAATTTAATTTAATTATTAATAAAATATTATCAAACAATATCAATACATTTTTTAGTTAAAATATAATCTTATAATTTTTAAAGAAAGCGTTACTCAAACATTCGTTTTACGATATATTTACGACAGTTTTTCTGTCATCATCCGGTAGGATTCTATCGAAATATATCGTCATGACGCTGCATTGGATAATTTATTTGGTCAATTTATTGAATTAAATAAATATATAATTTCTAGAGGGAATTTTTTCAAATATTTTTTTAAAAAATTGTGCCTCTTATTGTCCGAATTTTAGTCAATGTATAAAGAATTTAAAATTAAAAAACAATGAGTCAATTAAAAATAAATAAAAACATTAGCTATTCTTCAAATAATCCAAAGCATGTGTAAAATATATTTAAAATAAGATATTTATACAATTAACTAATGAAATTTTTGGTCATTGGCTGATTTAGTGCAATTTAAGAAAGTGACTCCAGGAAGTAGAAGGAATGAAAGAATTTTATTGAATTATTTTGCGTCGTTCTGTATTTTTCAAAATAAATCGTCTCTCAGTGACTATGATGCAAAATGCAACATTTCGTACTATTAATTTCTTATTGTTATTGGTAAAAACGGATTTTCAAAAGAACCAAAAAGGAAAAGTCTAACAATTAAAACAGGAAATTATTAATTATCAGTATAATTTATCTCGAAACAGCTCTAGTGAAACAATGAATTAAAATTTTAATACTATGAATTTATATTTTAATGCAATTATTTGATTTTAGAAGATTCAAATTGTGTATGAATAATTTATAGAGAAGTAAATTTTGTCCGTTTTCTCTATTTGTTTGAATTTCATCTATAGAATTTCTTAAAAATCTGTTAAACTTACATGAATTATAACATTTTTTAAGGATTTATAGTCCAGTTTTTATACAAAATTCAACTGTGTTTTCTCTCTCGTACAATATATTTTTTATATCTAAATTTATACATATATATATATATATATATATATATATATATATATATATATATATATATATATATATATATATATATATATATATATATATATATATTATATATATATATATATATATATATATAATATATATATATATATATATATATATATATATATATATATATATATATAATGAGGAGAAGGACAGTTAAAAAGTAAAGATCATTAAGTAAACTCAAAATATGAGTATAATATATCCAAGACCAAATTAAAAGGTTTTAAAAGAGAAATAAAAAGTGATAAAGGTTTTCCTGATATTGTTTGTGATCTTGTGATCTTGCACGGACTTCATCTACTTCATTTATGTTTTATGGACACGATGTTATAAAATTATGAACGTTAGAAAGGTTCAGTGATATTTATGAAAAGAAGGTAAATTTATTATTTAATTTCTATAATACAATTCTTATCAGGAGGAAACATAGTTGTAAAATATTATGTTTATCCCATACAAGTTATTAATATTTAAGACAAATATGACCAATGTTAGCGGTAATTTCAAACAACAATTGCTAAAAATACAGATTTCATGTCATATATTGTTGGGAAAAATCAAGCAATACATTTCGAGTGATTTTTGTTGCTTTTTGCAATAAATTAATTAAATGTTTTCAATCATTAGGATATTTTTCAAGGTAATTAGTAATAGTTTTTTCTCGTGCATTTTTAATATTTATTGAGTATTAAACACGCCTGTTTAAATTTCATCAAATAATCTGTCAGATCTCTCCTGGTCAAATCCATTCGGTAAATTGCACGAGGCAACGAATAACTTTCATAAATTAGCATTGTGTGTGGTACGCCATCTTCAGGGTCTAAAAGAATGCTGGTAATTCTTTCTGAAGCATAAAGCGAAAGAACAGTTTGGATAGCAACATACGTAACAGGAGTAGCTTTTGTATAATTTATAAAATGTATAATCCCATATCTTTGTCATATTATCGCAGTTTGTAACAATCCCATTTCCAATGGGATATTTTATCATCAAAATACCTCTTTTTGATTGAGCTCCATCGCCCACGTAGATCTTTTTGGCTCATTCCAATCATAACACCTTCATGACGATATCATCCGATACTAGATAGGAAAATAGCTATTGAAGTATCATCACCTGCAAATCCGGCTATGCAGATATCAGATCCATCGTCAATTACCAATATTGAAAATATCTTCAACAAAATATTCAAAATATTCAATATTCCTTCAAAACAATTGAACGATAGAAAACATATATTTTTTAAACCACTTGATTTAGAAAATCCACAATAAATCCAAACAAAGCAAGGCATAATCAAATCGATAATTCTAGAAGATTCACAAGAAAAACAAAATTAAATTTCCAGAAGAACCGAATAGTATACTTAATAGAAGAAGATTTAACTTTATTTATAAGCATAGTTTTCGAAAAATAACGGCATATAACAAGACGCTGGCAATTTATTCATCGTAATGTACAATAGCAAGATTGCGATAAACACGAGTCTGCAATATATAGATCATTCATTGAACCAGGAACTGCATTCAATAACTCCGTGTTAGAAACGCTAACAACATAGGACTCATCAGGCGATCTTTGAAACTATCCCATAAGTAAAAACCGTTGGAGTTGAGTTAACTCGTCACAAAAGAAATTGTCAGATAATATCATGCACTTAATACGATTTTCATTAAGTCGTAGCAAATTGCAGCCGATGATAATAACGCCACTGACGTGGGTACAACCGCCAATGATGTCAACTCAGTTCGGGAAACAGTAAGGCCAGCTTAAGTTTGAAGGAACATTCGACCGACTACCCGCTGTAGTGCAGATGAAAACGATATTTCAGTCACAGGTGACGAATAGGTGTAGGCCGGGCCGCAAGAAGTGTGCACTGCAAAGAGCGAGGAAAGAAGCTCGGATTGGTGAGGGGCACGCCTGAAAGAACTTAGAGGGCATTGTGAGTAAGATATGATTGTACAATGAAATTTGTGCGTGTTCTTTGACAATACTTTCAGTTACAATTATAAACTCAACTACTCGCGTCTGCAATCAGGCAGAAAATAGGCAAATACGCAATTAGGGTTTCTGGA
>CAUHTR010007275.1:77072-93606 GCA_959609185.1 Schmidtea polychroa | reverse complement strand
AAAATTCAGGGTAATGTAAAATATTCACTCTTAAAAACCTCTCTTGCTAAAATATGAAATTCAGAGTAATTTTAAAGTTTCGATATTTGTTTTCCCAGGTCCAAATTCTTCAGTATTTAATTCTATAATTTGTATTGAAAATCCCAGGACCAAGGAGACCCCCTTACTATAGTCAAAAAAATTCTTGGCTTTTTTTCTATAGGCTCCTTTATTTGTATTGAAAAAATATGAGTGACTTCCTGCAACAATTATGTAATCAAGAAAAGCAAAAAAAAGAGTTGCAACAATTTTTTTCTGGGGGGAGGTGAGGGTGAGGTACCCCCTACATTGTTGCAGGTAGCCACTAACTACCTACTAAATCATCTTTGGAAAATTTGATAATATATTTTGTCTGCTTTAACAACCACACTTTTTCATGAAAATGATTTAGTTAAAATTATAAAAGGAAAAAAAGAAGATCATTTGAAAATGTATAATGATTATTTATCTCGGTTGTAAATCCCCTTCTCTTTTTATTTTATGAACATTGGTTCTCTATGTGATTTTGAAATGTTTTAACTACAAGATTTGCAATATTATTCTTTACTTGACATCTTTATACTAAAAATATAAAAAATAATAAACCGTAAAACTGCTCTGAGAGGACAGGATATTTTGTTTGTTTTTTTGGTAGTTTTTTTATGATCCGGATCATCATTTTTAATTTTAACCTCTTTCGTGTATTGAATTGATTCTAATAAACAAGGTGGTCAGTCTCATACATCAGAATCAATTAAATACTTTTAGTGTTCATTATTAACACTTCTCGCTCTCAAAGGCTATTTCAACAGTGTTTTAAGCGTATTAACGACCAAAAGATTCGAAACACTGAAAGTTTCAAAGGAGGTTTGAAAGAGGTCCGAAAGAAATTCAAACATTTCAGGGATCGATCTCGGGTGTGCTGGAAAGACTTGTGTGGATGCTTCCCGGTTCGCCACCACACCCGGTTAAATATATTATTTTTTTTATATTTATATTATAAGCTAATTAAAAAATACTAATACACAAAAGATATATTAATACATAAACACTATTTATTTTATAATATATAAAATAGTTGTTATATTAAAAACATAAACATTGGAATTAGTTAATAAAAAATATTTTGACTTGGGATTTGAATCATGTCTATTATTAATGTTTTGTTGGGCTGAAATAAAATAAGATAGCACAAATAAGAAAAATGAGAAAGGAACAATAAGAAACAATTAAAATATCACAAATAAATCAGAAAATAAATTAGAAATAAAATAAAGGTGCAGCAATAAATTAAAAACATAAAAGAATAAAACAAAAAAAAATAAAAATCAGGATATAAAAGCCGATCAAACTGAGAAAAACAACATCAAAAATAGGTAGTTTATGGGAAAATTTAAGAAAATAAATAAAAGTATAGGAAAAAATAAAGAAAACTGGAAAAAACTAATAAAAAACATAAAATTTAAATTAAATCAAATAAATTAACGGCGCCTCAATTCTGATTGGCCCGTGCATTTTGCAACTAACTATATAAGCACAGCACCGAAACAAAAATTTCATTGTTAAAAACTATCGTAATTACATGTAGAATAATTTTTATCAGTGTTAAAAACTATCGAACTTAGGTGCGACAATTCACATTCAGCAACTGACTATCCAGATCACTAGGAACACTCTATTAATTCACACAGCCGACAAACCCCTCGAGGATTCAACGTGTTAAAACGAACTTTGCGAAAGGAGAGCTATTCTATCATTAATCCGGATTTCAGCAGACAGTAAACCTTTATTTGTTCGTAGTATGATTTTTTTCTATACATTTATATATGTAAAATAATTTGAAGATTTGTAACAATATTAAATATTCATGGTTCGTTTTCTCTCCTGTTAAATTATAATTTTATGTTTATTGAATTTCCTAAGTAAAGGTATAAGAAAGGTTTAATTATTTCATAAGTAAATTAACAGCGAATATTTATTTTATTTCCTAAGTAAAGGTACATTGAACAGTAAATTTGCTTCATGAGTGAACTCATAATGATTAAATATAATCCGGATTGATTTATTACTGAAATGACAACTAGTGAAATAGTTTATTGAATGCACAATGATATTGTATTTTTTGGATATTCCACGGCACTGGGGTTCGGAAGGCCACAGCTCGAGGGACACTGATTGTTCTTCCTGCCAGCAGGTCAGATGGTACTTCAGCGTCGTAGTGGTATGGAACGGGTCATCTTGTGAGGGTTTCTCCACTGATCTGTCGCCACAGGATGTGAGATATAACTTTATCTGAGAGAGAGAAAATTTTTAGAAATTACCATCGTAAAGTGAAACCACAATTTTCTTACCACGAAAATCAAAGTACTCGCAATGACTGAGGGAGCCCGTAGTTTACTATCCATTCATTATCCAGAACCAAATTTTCATTGTTAAAGGTGCATTTGCTTTTCCCGGTGTATCAGACATCGTCCCCGAGCGTAGTAAATCTCCATCGAAGAAATTCAATTACCGTTTAATTCGATTCGTATTTCTACTTGAAATTTCCATATTGTCCGTTCATTGGATCTCTTCGTTGATATAGAAGTTTCATCCGATAGTAAGCGTTTCCTGGAAAATGCGGCCTTGACCAGAAGTACTTTTGTAGGGAAATGACAGTCAAGTGAAACACCTTATGATTAACACCGTATCCACTGTAGAACCGATTTTTATCAGTTGGAGTCTTGGCAGTAGGCACCACATCCGGAATACGATGATAAACGGAGTCCAGTCTTAGTCATGTCAAGTCACATCGGAATTGAACCTGTATACGGCACTACATACGGCACTAGGCAGTACAGTTGTTGAAACACAGTGGTAACACACATAATACTGAACCTACTCTTATGACAACTTACTCTATAAAAAACTCGGAAACTGCCAGGCCTAAAATTTTGTAATCAGTGAGATCGGGGGTGAAAAGCATATAGTTGAAATAATCGCATAATGGCGTCTTAACTAGATTGTCTCGCTTTGACAAGCTTTGCTTGCGGCCTTTTTCATCATTTCTCCTTCGAAAGAAATAATTAATTGTCCCACCGTGCGTCTCTCTTGTGATTATCTTTTCCCCGTTTTCCCATTACTCATGCTGTCATGATAATGGTTTTCCAGAATTCACTTTGTATACTTTTCTTTCTGTTTACTTAACTCGGGTTTTCCTTAATTAATTAACGATTTTCTGTTTTTGTAGGTTTTCTTGCATTTCGACAGTTTCTTAACATATTCTGATGAATCCGTTTTCGCCACGATCTTACTCATCATTTCATTTACATCTGACCCGTTTTAATTCGATGATTTCTTGATTTTGAAATTTTAATATTCCATTTTTGATTATTCGGAAACTATAAATATCAGAACTTCAACATATTGTATATTGTTTTGTTAAAAGAAATTTGTGAGAACTCAGCAGAGTCTCCTTTAAAACTTATTTTGGGACTGCTGGGGTGCTTGTATGTAGAGTAGAGTGCCTGTGGATAGTTTAGTACAATTAAAATAAATAATTGAGTTAGAGCGAAATAAAAAAACAAAATTATTTTAACCAAACAAACTTTCATTAAATAGAATTAAAAGAACCTTTAGTCTGTTCGAAAGAATCACAATGATAATCCGACAATATTATAATCCACAATCTTATTATCTTGATTTTCATCAATAAAATTTCTTTCATTTGATTTTAATTTCTTTTAATCTATTGCGTTTCAGATAATTTCTTTCTCTCTTTTTATTTTAATCTTATTTGCTATATTTCTTGATTTAGATTATCTGCTAGATTCTTTTTCCTTCCTTTGGTTCTTGATTTTCCGATTTTTCCTTAGTTCTCTTTTTTTCAAATTTTTTTATTGATTTTTTTTATTTGATTTGTTTTTGTAATTTCTCTATAGTAAATTATTACTATAGAGAATTACTATGTAGTTTCTTTTTGTTGTTTTGGCAAGGATATACCTCGAATGAAAAAAATGATTATCAATCGTAGTTGCATTCAAAAAATTGCATTTCAAAAATAACATTACCCTACATAACTTCCCCTTTTAAAACTGGAGGTTAACTTTTTTAACATGGAAAATGGAACAAAATTTTTAGTTTTAAAACACTCATAATAATCAACAAAATAATAAAAATTTGTACATTTGTGTTTTGTTGTTATATGTAGTTTGTGTATTACAACCAAACGATAGACAAAACGTAAAAGTTGTACAATTTGCAATTGTTTGTTTGATTTTAGTTTTGGTGCGTGTTGTTTGGTTTGAAACTGTCACTGTACAGCTTTCTGTATGTATTTAGTGTAGGGGTGTTTTTATCGGGAGCTTGTGATGATTCATGTTTGTTGAATGAAATGTGTTTTTGTTTGGTTTGATCGTCGTTGTTTGTTGTATTGTAGCGTGGTTGTTCTGTAGGATGGTAGTGTTTTAATCTGCGAATATTTATTCGTATTTCTTTGTTATTTGTTTGTAAAGTGGCCACGTTTTTATTTAGTTCTAGTAGTTTGTATGGGCCTTAGTATTTTGATTCAAAACCTTTTGTAAATGGTTCTTTTAATACCACAGTCTGTGGTTAAAAACTGTTTTATTGCTTGTTTTGTTTTTTTGTCTTTCTTTTGGATCGACTTTGTTAATCTCGGTTGTTGTTTGTTTTATTGTTTTTTTGTTGTTTTCGTAATTTGTTTTTATTGAAGGTAAATTTGTTGGTAATTATTCTAACCAATTTCTGTCTTCACCTTTCAATTTTCCCGTTGACTAAGGATTGTAGGCAGTTGTTCTTTTCCTTTGATGTTGTATTTCTTGCAACGTATTTCGATAAGCTGTGATTCGAATTGTATTCCTTGGTCAGTGGCTATGGTTTTTGGTTGACCGTAGCGGGATATCCAATTGAGTTCCAAGTTATTGCGTATATTTTTTGCTGTTATTTCTTTGAGTCGGACAACTTTGAACCAGTTTGTTTTCCTGTCTATAATAGTAAGTAGGTATTGATAGCCGTTGTTAGGTGCTAGTGGTCCTACTATATCGATATGTATCATTTCAAATGGTTGAGTCATTGGAAAAATTTGCTTTTTGTGTTGTTAGCTTTTTTGATGTTTTGTTGATCTGGCAGTTTTTGCATGTTTTTACGAAGTTTTTTATTTCTGTTCTCATATTCGGCCATACGTATTTATTATGGATTATTTCGTACGTGACTCTGTTTCCAGGATGGCTGAGATTATAAGAAATATATGCGTCCCTAGATTCTATTGGTAGTAAGAGTCTTGGGGGTATTTTCGTTGCTAAAGTCATATCAGATTTCGTTGATTTTGTTTAGTTTCAGGCTATGTTTAGTTGGTAATTCTTTGAGGTTTTCGTCTTGTTTGTTTTGAATTTGTTCTTTTTCGATAATTTCACTGAATTCCAGTGTGTTTATGTCTGTTTCTATTCTCGATTCAATTGGAAAATAATTATTTTCTGAATATAATTTTGCAAAGTTTTTTCTTCAGTCTTCTGTACATATAGTATTCTAGTTTTACTAATCAAGTTCATCCAGGATTTTGCTTCTTCTAAATATTTATTATAATTTTTGATCTTGTGTTTTATTGAAAAATTTTGAACAGAAAGGTGGTTGCAAGAAAGAAATATATCAAATCATCAAAAATTAATTCATAGTGTGGTTATTTTAAAATTTGGTCTATCATAATAGTTTTGTTTAAGCTTCAACATCGGGAGAAATGTGTAACTCATCATTGAATTTAATTTTGACTGCCTATTTATTTCCTAGACTGCTTATGGATTAAAGTAATTTTAACCAATTAACCCATGCCTTTATACGAGTAAGAACCCACAACTATCGAATGAATATTTCAAAGCTCCATAGCTTATTGTTGGTGTTCGACGAGAGAGGCACAAAAACGAGGTAAAATTCAATAAAAACATTAACCATTTCCTATCTTGTGTCTATAAAAATATGACAAAAAAAAATTAACCATTTTATCCTTTGTCTGTAAAAAAATGACATTATTTTTGAATAGTTTATTTCCCATGCACTGTCGATTATATTATGACAAACTGTTTATAGGGTTAACTAACACTTTCGCTGCGCATTGCTTCTTGAAATTACGTGCCCGCTGTTCGCACAGATTTTAGTGGTTGCGGGTTTATTCGTGTTGAGCAGTTCAACGTTAGCCGCTGCGAGTTAGTTCGTACTGAGCTGTTTATTGAATATTGATGCAGCGAGTTTGTTCGGGTAGAGTATTTATTTTTTTATTTTATTTTCAGGAATTATATAATGTGATACAATTAAAACAATCGCTAGTTTTATTTCAAAAGTTTATTAGCAAAATTTAGTTATAATCTTTAAATACAATAATTTTATAATATAAAATAATAAGTGCAATGAAAATAAATGAATGAAATAATGTTTATAAACTAAGAACATTTATAATATTTATTTGTACAGTTATGATAACATCTAACAAACAACTAATAATATTTTTTTGTATGAAATACCTCAAAGCAAGGTACGACACATAACGATACATTACATGGTTGACATATATACCGAGATTCCCTTCGTTTTTTGTTTTTTATACAAACAATGCAACGTTTCGTTGGATTCGGTTTAGATTCTGTTGAAGGAAGAAATGTAGGAAAATGTCTAGCTGATAATCGTATCTCCGAATTAGCATTTTTTGGACGCCTACCCACTTGATTACGTTGCTGGGGTGTATGATATTCTTGAAGTATTTGTTTGACCAAATTGATTTGGAATTCTTTTATAGGTTGTTTCGTTTTGTTTGTTAATATAGATGAATTTGAAATTGCTAAATCAAATAAATGAAAGAACATTTCTTATACCACTTAATTGATTTTCTAACAGTTTCCGTAGAGCTTAGCATCATATCACTTCTATCAACAGACCCCAAGTTTTTATTATAATCTAAATTGGAGACTGGCTTCAAAATATTTTCACCTGTTTTGTGATCAACTTTATCTAAAGCGGCTAATTCGTTGGGGTGCAATGTAGACAACAGCAAAACATCTCGCTTGTCGTGCCATTTGATCGCTAGTAGATTTTCACCGGATTTGCTTTCAGTTTCTCCTTTTTTTAATTTTTTATTTAAAACAGACATATCTTTCCGATTCGCTTTGACGGTTCCACATGCATTTGTTTTATTGGCAAATAAATAAGAAAATAATGCAGGGCTTGTGTACCAATTATCCACGTATAATGTGTGGCCATTATTCATATAATTATTCATGAGGGTTAGCACTACACTACCCGATTTTCCAAGATTTGTAATATCAAAATTATCAATAGCTAAAAGTCTAAAATTTTTGGTGTAAAAGATGTTCCGTCCTTTCATTTATATTCGTTATTGATCTGAGCTCTTTTCTTGAGTCTAGGCTCTTCAGTATAATCATCTGAATTATCAGAATCATTGGTTGCCTCATCATCGTTGCTGTCTTCTTCTAGCGATACTTCATCGAGAAATTCCTCTTCACTATCAGACTGCATTAATATTTCCTCCATTTCAGTATCAGTAAGATATTTTTTTGCCATCTTATAAAAAATTTTAATAAATTATTTATATTTGTTAATAATATTACAAATAAATACTTACGATGTAATATATTTATAATAATATATTATAACATTATAAGTTATTCGATACGCCTCTTTCAGATTGCTAGACACAACTGAGGTTATGCGTCAGTAATTGTTCATCATATATCATCATATATTGTGCAAGTTCGAACTTTCAAATGAAAGTAAATAAAGTCGTGTTGAGCAGCAAACTATTTTGAAACAATATGCGAATATACTCGCTTGGAGCGTATGTGGCACAGTTTTTTTGCAATAATATACGTGTGGAGCAGCGAAAGGGCTAAAAAAATAATTTTTTGAAAATTTTTTAAAATTTTATTAGGATTGGAACGGGCGGGACACATAAAATAAAGAAGATAGGAAAGGGTTAACTAATATAATTAAATAGCTTAATGAATGTCATTTAATATCCAAATTATGTGTCTAAAAATAGACACCAATAATATACACTTATGTTTTGATTTGCATATAAATAATAGTAATTTTACGCTAAATTTTTAAAAATGAGTATCTCGATAGAAGATAAAGAAATTCTTTGGAAGGAATGGAGTGAAATAGTATCTACTAAAGAGGAAAAAATCAAGCTCGGTCAAAATATTTTTCGAAGGTATGTTTTATTCTATATTTTCCTTTTTTTGGATAGTTTTTCATAAATTATATTTTAATAATTATCTAAAAAAAATTTGTATTAATTGATTTATTTTTATAATAATGAAATATAAATATTTTTTTATATATAACTAATACATAAATGA
This sequence comes from Schmidtea polychroa, assembly GCA_959609185.1. NCBI lineage: Eukaryota > Metazoa > Platyhelminthes > Tricladida > Dugesiidae > Schmidtea > Schmidtea polychroa. The sequence continues at coordinate 85,225 of CAUHTR010007275.1, read as the reverse complement.
TTAACCTCTCAGTACAGTCTCATATTTGACACATTTTTAAGATAATATTTTTACCTATTTTACCAATAATATTTTCAACATATTCTATTGTCCATAAAAGTCAGATATCTTGAATTTTTATTGATAAATGTATACAAATAAATCTTATTGTTAAATACTCAAACTATTGTACTGAATAAATTATGTAAATTTTACACTACGTACGTGTGTTTAGTGTGATAAATATCAAATGTTATATGTTCACCTGAGCGCACACAACTATTTTGCTATAAGTCAATATTCCGCTTTGCACTGTTAATTGGTTCAAGGAACTTTCCGCCGCAACTGAAACAATTTTCATATAGAACTCTGAATAAATTGAAGTTTCATAAATGTTTTTCTGTTAAAAAGGTAAAACATAATACAATTTTACCGACGTACAAAAACTATTGGAATTTAAATTGATAAATTTATATAAAAACAAACATGCAAAAACCAGATGTCAAATTCATTAAAATTTTTTCTAATAAATTTAAGTTATGGAATGTTTTATTTTATTTTTTAATGTTTTTTTAATTATAAAAATTTAATTGTTGTTTAAACAACTAAATGCTTTTTATACACTTTGAATTCGAAAATATAAAAAATTGAATAAACAAATGAAATATCACAAAAACCTACAAGTGAATTTAAAATTTTCAAATTGCAAAGAAATAAATACATAATAAATCCTTCAAAGATCGTTCAACAAGAACAAGATATGTTGCAAAAAGGCAGATAAATTAATAGACCAAAGAAAAACAACATTCAGTTTCTCAAGAACTCAAGGAATCTGCAGCCAAGAAGTAATGACAGATCTAAGAAGCATCAATGATAGGAAATCACAATCACAAGAATCTGTTTTTATCACAGGACCTTTGATTTAAAGGCAAGAAAATGTCAGCCTCCTTGTAATTGAAAAAAAAGAGTCAACGAAACAGGGAAACCAGAAAAGGTTCTAATAAGTTCTGAGTATGGAACTTTCTATATTACATCAGCCTATAATCCAAACAACCATCAGAAGTTTACAATACCACCAATGGTATTAAACACCAGCTTTAATTTTTAATCGGCTCAGGGGCTGATCGTAGTGTTTTGGTGGGTTATAGGTAGACTACATTTTACTCTTTCGTGCTGTTTCCAGCGTAACCCAGCTCGATACCTGTTAAGTGATCAACGTTAGAACTGCATCGAGTGGTGAGTAGCATCAAGTGAGCATACCGTTGTATACTATTATCGGCGGGTGCTCAAGCGGGTTCGCGGACTGGCGATCGAAGGCCTGTGTCCGACTTTCGTTTAGGTCCCTTCTGACTTTCCTAGTATTTTTACTAAACATAACTAAGTGTCCAACGCAAGAATATATTTATTTATGAAATAAATCGATGGTTACACAAAATTTATCTAGTTTAATTGTTAGTCGCACCCAACTTTTTATATATCCTGAGCCGTGCTCGTTCGGAATTTTTTCGGGTCGTTTTTTCTTCCTTTGTAACGGTTGTCACTTGGCGGATTCTGTCACTTCTAATTCCACCGGCTGGATTTGTCGAGTCGCTCGCTGTTAATAGTGTTCTGGTTCACTTGAGTTTCAAGCGGAGTTTCAGAGCTGGAGCGCTTTCAGCTCAACTTTATCTTGTGTATTTTGAAGTTGCAATTCCTGTATTGATTTGAGTCGTTTTTGCATCTCCGTGGAACTAAACCAGGTGCTCTCAACCTCCCTGAGCCGTCCTTTGAGTTGTTTACTCTGAGTTACTCTGTTGGGCCTCAGATTTTTCATCAATTGAATCACTAAATGAGAGAAAATGATTGAATTTAAATTATTTTCATGACGATATTAAATTAATCCCAGACTAGAGGTGTTTCCACAGGACGTCCCACCAAACTGAGTTGATATGGGTCATTAATAAAGAGCCTATTTATTTTACTCGATGTCATCTCTTCCATTCCTGTTAATTTCCTCAACTTAAACCTATCACATGATTATTAATTTGGGTTTTAATTAAATTTCCGTGCTTCGACATTATCCCTCTACCATTATTTCTTACATCATGCAACAAATCACCATTCCCATTCACAAAATTAGGCATCAATTAAACAATTTATTAATTTTAACACCCCATATCTTACAGTTACCATTGTAACTCATATAGTTCTTTTTCCGGCTTGCGGTGACGTCTCCGTTTTAAATGTTTCTCATATTCCCTAGAGACCGAACTGGGTGTCTCTAACTTTCGAGGTTGGAGGTCATAAAACTGTGTTTTCCAATCTTTGTCGTGACTACCTAAGTATTTACTGTCTGTGCTTTCAATGAGACCAGCTTCGATGTCTCACTCGACCCGTCGCAACCTGGTTATCGCTTGATAGATCTCATTGACTGCTTGCATCTTCGTCAGGTTAAGAATGTTCTTGGTGTGTGACCGTATGTATCTGACCTCAATCATCGGGTTTTCTACACCAAACATCACTGAGAACCGATTCCTATAATATAACAAAAAAATCAATAATCTTACATTATAGAAACACACATACTTACTTTGATTTCACGTTGATTTTCTCATTATCATTGAGATACATCTTATACTACAGAAATCTGATAAGTGATAAAAAAATTAAAAACTGCACACAAGCACAACACATAAAGTACACGATTTTATATTTATAAAATTTTTAAAATTTTTAACATTTATAATGTTTTTTGTTTTGAGTTAATTTAAGAAAATTAAATAATATTTAAAAAAATTATTTATTAAGATTGTTCACTATTCATCCAGAATATATAAAATTGTTTAAAAGATTTGAAAACATGTCTTCATTAGATGAAATTATCTCAAGTTCTGCAATGAAAGCTCATAGTCTGAGATTTGTAAATTCTTTGAATGGAGTTTTTGAGACTTTGGATACTCCAGAAGAGCTCGGAGATATGTTGAAACATGTCGGATCAAGTCACAAATTACGAAATGTGACATGCGATCATTTTGTGGTAAATTTAGTAATTTGATGTATTTAACCAAATGATGTGTTTTTTTAACCAAATATCCAAGGGGTGTGACTCCATAAGAGAGTCACTGTGTATTTTATGAGGTTGTTAAAATTAATTTTAAAATTGGTAAAAGTTGTAGAAGATATTTACTAGTTCATAACTTATTTTATACTATACATGGTGTGCCCAATAAGTACTTAGACTCGACAAAAAATAATTACTTTATAAAATAGATATTGCAGGCGATATTACAGGCGGGACAAAAAGATCTGACACATTTAAAATTTAAATAAAACCAAGTTAAAATAATTAAATAAAAAAGTAATTTTTATCAATTGTACATATGATACCTTTTTATTTTATGTTTGAATAATAAATAAAGTATTTTTATTTCCAAAATGTGCATATTATGTCATTTTATTTCATTTTAGCTTACCCATATGGATTGGACAGCACAGCATCGCACTTTCGTTATAGAAACATTCATTAAAAACGGGTCAGTATCTCATACGTAAAGACCCTTCCGTGAGCATTTTAAACTTCATAGACATGATCCCGTCCCTACACGCAACACAATTTTATTATGGGTGCCAAAATATGCATGTCAATATGTTATATCATGTGTACATTTGGGAAATAAAAATACTTTTTTTTGTTATTGTGGCATCTACAGATAGTAGATTGGTGTCTGAACATTTGCTATAGCAATTTGAATTGGATATGCAAAACATAAAATCTTTTCGCAAGTTAATGATTCGACAAACCTTCTGTATCATAGTTTCGCCAATAATTCAACACAATTCTCAGACGCAAATCTTTTACTAATACGAAACAACTCTAAATTGAACTCTAAAAGGAAGAAATAATGAATTCTGGCTTTTAAATGACAATGCCCCAGTCGACACATCCAATATGACAGCAGTAACAATTGAATAATATGGATTTTCAGTGGTGTCTCATCACCATACAACCCCGATCTCTCTACTTTTGACTTTCACCTCTTGAGACAACTGAAGAAAGATTTACGAGGAAATTTCTTTGATTGTGCATTGATTTGCATCAACATGTCAAGGATTTGCTGGCTTGATACTCCAAAGCCTTCTATGAAAATGGCATTTTGGACTTGGTGTCACGAGGGTGGAATATTTCGGAGTTTATATTGAGAAATAAACCTTGGTTGTTTGTTGCTCACAGTTTGAATAAACAGGGTTGCTTATTTCTTGTCGAGTCTAAATACTTATTAGGCGCACCACGTATGTGACTTTAAAATAATAATTATTTAATTTTATTTTTTTTTAATTTTATGTTTGCAAGTCAAGTTTATATTTCCCAAATCCATTTGAACTGATCTAGGCCCTAATTATGTTTTTCCAATTAATTTTGCATTTTTTCCCAATTCCGACAAATTACGAATGATATTTAATAATAATATTGAATATGAATCAAATGTTCTAATATATATGTCAACAAGTTCAATGTACGAGAATTCACATTAAATTTAAAATTTTTACTTTGTTACAGAACTGGTTTTTATATAATTAAATAAACTTCTAGATAATTTACACCAATTTAAACAAAATAATGTAAATAATATGTAGGTGGTATATCTTGTTTCAAATAAATTTTGCGTTCAGTTGACTGATTAAGATTTTTTTTGTCACGTAAAATTAGTCTGTTATATATAATTGTAGTTTCAGAATAATTTCATTTTCTAACAATTTTTCAATTTTCAATTTAAATATTTAATAAAATAATAATGTTTAATGTTTAATGAAAATTAAAACAAGATTAAAATGATGATTTCTTGGTAGCAGCATTTATTATTTAAAACAATAAAATGATTATTTAAGCCTTTTGCTGCAAATAATGTATTTAATGAAAATATTTTCGACTATAAGATTGACAAGGATTATCTTACAGTCGAAAATATTTTCATTAAATACATTATTTGCAGCAAAAGGCTTAAATTATCATTTTATTGTTTTAAAACAAGATTAAAACAAAATATAAATAAATTAGTTGATTTTATAAATAAAAAATATTCAGGTCTTGCTTTTATTCATTAGACACATGAATTAACTTGATAATGGATAAAGTTCATTTATATTATTGTAATTTATTTACCAGAGCTCGGAATGCACCTGAATAAACCAGAACAATATTTCGCTTATGTTATATTAATAAGCATACTAATTCTTATAATAATGGAAACCCTGTCTTTATTGGTTTTTGAATATCCACGAATGTTCATTTTGTAATATTAATTAAAAAATATCCTTGATAACATTTTCCGTCAAACCTTTTGATGTCATTGTGAAAGTAATTAAATAGAATTAGTATTTTATTTCCAGTTTTAAATAAATTAAAATAATATAATAAAAGTAGAGTAGATGGATATGCCCCATCCACACCACTACCCCCTCGAGAATATCCAGGCAAACTCGGAATTTTATAACGGTCACGAAAATATAGAGTCTATATATAGAAAAAATGCATGGTTTCCATGGAAATGAGCTCCAAATTATCTAAATTTATGCCATAATTTAACAACTTCTATATATTATGATGATCACACAAGTCTTATATTATAGAATTAAAATTGTATACTTCAACACACGACGAGACAGTGAATATTATAGAAATTATAGAAATAAACTCATATTCTTCAACAACGGTGTTACAATGAACAAAAGCTTTAATAAAATACTTAGAAAATGTTTTTTTAAAAATATGAAAGTACTTTAAAGTGAAGGTGTCACACCACTTAACTTAGAAAAAAATTTGAAAAATAAAAATGCCTGGACAAATTTTGGAAAGTTTAGACTTAGAAATTTTTATATAAAAATACTTGGATAAAATCAACAAATTACTAGAAAAAATCACACAGGATATTTACAAACTATTTCCAACTCAAAAAGTCCCAAAAAGAAATTTCCCGAATTTTAAAAACTCCCAAAATTATTTTCTCCAAATTTTCCCAACTCAAAAATTTCACCAAAAAAATATCTACAGGTCTCAAACCTTTCAAACCTTGATGTGACGAATGATTATAACCATATATAATTTTAGGCAAAACATTTATTCACGTCTTATTACCTTGATGCACAAACAATATTTTCAGCTTATCTCTCAAGGTTCTATTAAATCTTTCAACATGAGCGGCTTTGAATTGAGAATGTATAGAGTAATGAATGATTTTGAGTTTATCCAGGATTTTTCCCTTTACTGTTGTAAAATTCCTTTCCTAAAGAAAAATAATGAATTCGATAGTAAAAATATTTTACCCAAATCTGTTTGTAAGTTTTCTGGATATCCATCTCTACACATGAGCTTTGGATATTTCCTCGGCAGACTTAGCGTCGGTAGGAATTGCTCGAGCAAAACGGCTGAAAACATCAATGCATGTCAAAATATACCTGTATCCTTTATTAATCTTTGAATATTGTATCAAATCCATTTGCCATAAATCATCAATAGCAAATGTTTCATATGGTCTTATTGGAAATCTTTTCGGCATCGGCTTGTTCAAACTGTATGCGAGCTGACTTGATAACCAATTCTGGGTTTCTTTCTTCGAATTCAGAACTATTTTCTTTAACTTTTCGACTCCACCAACACCTGCATCTTCTTTTGGGTTTGTCGATATCTTCTTCATTACAACATGAAGATTTGAAATTAAATTTTAAACTAGGTAATGAAGGATTAGCACCCATTGTTTATGATGATTTTAATAGACCTGTTCCGCACAATAATGATGATGCCAATGGTATTAATGCAGCAATAAACTTGTTGTTTATATATAATGTTTCTCATTTGTTTGCGATTTTTATTATTTACTAGCATCAAAAGAGGTTTCCGGTACTTTTTTAAAATAATTTTGTCTTGCCTTTGACTACTTTGAGTATAATATCAAGTAAATCACCGACAACAAAATTTGAAATGAATGCAAAATAGTCATTCTTTTCATGCTCAGTGCTTTAACAATGCATTAAAAAACGGAAAACTACCATTATTTTTACTGTTTTTACTTGTTTAAGCTTTTTCATTGGTTTAGGTTTTGGATTTTTTGAGATGAGATTCATTGATGGAAAATTTTCTGTAACAATAGTTTTAGGAGGTGTAACTTTAATTTTTTCTTTTTCAGTACCTTTTCCAAGATTTTTAAATTTCGCTCTCAAAACCATGATCAGTTAATTATGATTTCAACTTTGTTTATAAACCATTAACCCTTCTTTATTGAAAATATCGGTTCTCACTCGTAAATCATCAGGACACTGTTGTGTGAAATCAAGAAATATATATCCATGAAGTTGTTTTGTAGCATCTTGAAATACATTTATCAGAAAATTACGATTATTTGGATAAGCCTGTCTTGCAAGAAAATGAATAACTGTTGCATCTCTAGGGTTTTAAAAAACGACCAATTATTGAACATTATGAGTTCTATGTACACCGCCCTGATGAAATAAATTTTGAGTTATAAAAATAACCGTTACACCAAGGTGTCTACTGATTTTGGTAAATAAATTATTGAAATTCTTTTCTTTATTAGCTTCTTCATACAAATCATCAATAATTATGACGTCTCTCTTCTTTAGTTTACTGTACCACTTTTTATCAAATCCCTTTACTATTTTCATATTTTTTAATTTACAGAAATTATCGTGAGTCAATCCGTGTTCTTCATCAGCACCTCGATGCCAATAAATTTTATTAAATTTTGATTTGAATAAATGTGATTTTAGTAATTTGCAAACAAAGTTTTTCCATTACCACTTGATCCGACTACTTGATAAACAACATCATTTCCATTTTAATATGTATATTTATAAATTAATATTGTATATATCGTAAAGGATAAGATGTTTTTATAAATATTCATTAGATATGTTTACAAATATTAATGATAGGGGTCTTGTGTCTTTGGAAACTGTAGTTATGATGAATTTCCCCAAGTGTAAACCACAACAATATGTTGACAAAACTGGAAAATATACTATTATATTTTTCAAAAATGGTAAATGTCGTATAATGGTAGAAGTGAGATCAGTTAGTAGAAATAATTATTTCTGTTAAATTTTTATATTTAAATTCTATATTAAATTATATCATATTATATTAAATTATATTAAATTAAATCAATTAAATGTATGACCAG
>CAUHTR010007275.1:0-76971 GCA_959609185.1 Schmidtea polychroa | reverse complement strand
ATCCGCCAACACTAAAAAATTGGCCAACTCTGACATTTATAAAAAAATATTTGTAGGTCATCATATAAAAATTAATTCACATGTACTTGTACAACAAATTTGCCTAAATAATCATTCAAATAAAAGCATTAAAATCAAATACCAGTACCTTTATGATCAGTATCATTGCCACATGTGAGTAGTACTCTTGTGAGCAATACCCATAGGAGGTTAAAACATCTTGTCGGATAAACTCAGAGTATATATAATAAAACGAATTAACTCATTCAAATTTATCATTGAATCAGTCAAATTATCACAAATTTTGATAAAAAATCTTGTTGTAATTAGAAAAATCTAATTTTTCGAACAAAGATTTTCTATTTTAGGGCTTTCTGATGTCCAGTTAATCAGTATCTACTGTATTCTATTATTATATAATATAAAAACACATTCAATGAACACATACAAGAAACAAAAAACAAACAATATAATGGAAATATTAATAAAATAACACAATAAATCAAAATTTTAATCAAAAAATTAATCAAAAAATTTGGTCAAAATTCTAAATAATTTTAAGTAATTAATTATTATATTTATCTGTTTCGAAGAATGTAATTAGCATTTGTTATCATTTAGGCTACTGTTCCAATATTACAGGAGATTTTGATAGAAAATTTAAAATCCAAAGAAGCAAAAGAAGCGGTTAAATTAGTTTTAGCTTTAGCCGCACCGACAATTTTAGAAGGATGTAGAGAATAATAAATTTATTCTCAATTTTCACTTGAAAATTTTATATTCTTTAGTTAATAAAATTCTTTTATTCTATAAATAAATTTAAACAATCTGATATTTTAGTTATTCTATTTTTACGCGAAAACTTCATTAGAAACTCTAATAAAAAGTGATTTCTACATGTTTTAGTCACTATTGGTTATTAATAAATATAAATTTAAGATTACATGTTTTACTTGCTAAAAATTAACATTGGTTATATAAGGATATCGTCTAAATAGACAATTGCTTCTCTCCAATTAAGATCACCCAAAACTTGAGTCATTAATTTTTGAAAAGTTGCTGGTGCAGCTGCAATTCCAAAAGGCATTGGGTTAAAACAATATTGACCATCTTTTGTTGAAAATGCAGTCTTTATTTTTGATTCCTCTTCTAATTCCACTTGATAATAAGCATTACCAAGATCGATAGTGCTAAATATCTGTGCTCCATTTAGGATATCCATCATCTCTTCAATATTTGGTATTGGAAATCGAGGTCTCTCCGTAATTGCATTTAGTGCCCGAAAATCCAAACATATTCTAATATCTGATTTATTCTTTTTTAACACACATACCAATGGGCTATTCCACACCGAGTCACATTTTTTTATAATTCCTGCTTCTTCCATGTCTTTTAGCATGTCTTGTATTTTGTGAGCAATTTGAATCGGCTAACGTCTAGGATTAATTGTCACTGGGCTACCTCTAGTAACTATCTTATGTTTAATTAACTGTGTTTTTCCTACATCCCATTTATTTTTCATGAATATATCCGAAAATTCTTTAAGTAATTTATTAATCGTTGGGTCGTTAATTCCTTTCAAATTGTTTTCCTCTAAATTCATTAATTGATTTTTTAATTTTATTTTAGTTACTGCCTGTAATTTAATATCAAAACAATTCATCATTTCTACGCCTGCAATTACGCTCGGGTTAATCTTATTTGCCACAAAGAATCTTATTACCAATTCTAATCCCGAAATTCTCACTTTTAGTAATATTGTTCCTATGATTTTAAGTGTGCTCTCGTTTGCACATGTAACCATAATATTGGATTCCCCTATTTTATCGTGCATCTTTAATTTACTAACAACATCTTCGCTAATCACGTTTATCCTAGCCCCGGTATCCAAAAGACAATCAACTTTTATTTTATTTTCCAGCCAAATACCTACACAAGGTCTGCCATTCATTCTTTCATAAACAAATTTAGGTGCAAAAGGTCTTTCTTTATTTTCATTAACTTTATTATTAATTATATCGATACTCATAATCTTATCAATTTTGTTATTAATTTCATAAAAACTATAGTCAAAATAATTTTCAAAGTCAAAACATTCACAATCATTCATAATTACATCATTAATTTTTAAATCATCTTTAAATTCATTCATTGCGGAAATCTTGAAATCACAAGCATTCAAATTCAAACATTCTGTGTCAACAATATACTTACTTAAACCAAATTTATAAAAAAAAAAAATCAAATTGTATTTTAATAAATTCCAACTGGCCATTTGGCCGAAGGGGGGAACTTCCCGCCACTTAATTTTTCATGTTTCTTAATTCTTCAAATCTTCCATTGCTGGAGTTGGAAACTCCCGCAATTGTACGTTGTTTGTTGTTCTCCGGTAAGCATCAAACTGGCTTCATAGTGAAGCTAACCATGGCCAAGCATTGTCACGATCGGCCATGGCCCGTATATCAGCACCGGACATTCATTCTTAGGTTAGGAGAGGCTTTCTTGTCTCTGTCTGATGAGTTTATTATCTGTCGGAGCTTGGTAGTCCAAGCAGATTCTGTTGTTTAGGAGAGGCTTCCCGTCTTAGCAGTCACATCCTCTGTCTGGTGATTTGAGTTATCATTCGGCCAGGTTCAAATGTAGTCCAATTTATATGTTAAATTAGCATATTGAAGTAGTCCGAGCAGGTTTTGTTTAGGAGAGGTTCTCAAGTTGAGCTGTTCCTCTGTTCGATAAGTTATATCCTGTTCTGGTTTCTAGAAATCAGTTAATTTTTTCGGAGTAGAAAGACTCCATTGCGATTGTTGTAACGTTAATATAGATACCATACTATAATATATATACACAGAATGTGGCAGCAATGTAGGAAAGATTATAGTATTGATATGAACGCAAAATATTGCTAAATGGGCGGGACTCCTACAAGAGTCCCTACAGTAACCCTTTCAGCAATGTACAACAAATTATACAACAAATTATAAATTTTACATCATCAATATAGCGAGGTTTATATATCTTATTATATTATTAACATAGTTATTATATTTATATATTAATTTTATTTATATTAGTTTATTTAAATAATTTATATTAGATTTATTGGGAGGTGTTGGAAAAAATAAATTCATTTCGATTCAAAACAAATATGCAAAAGAAAGCAAAAAATTTTTAGGTTATTTTAGTTAAATACATGTACCTAGAGTCGATATCAAAGATCATAGTAGATATAATACAGATAAGTAAGTATATAATAGATGTAGGACATATATAGGTGACGGTTTGATGATATAATATTACCATAATGAACAAATAAATAAGAAATAGTAAATAAGAAATACTTTTATTATATATTAGTCAATGTATGTGTGCTCACGATATGTGTGGTAGCTACTGACAATGGCCGCCGTGCATGCTACTCTTGAGATTGATTTTATCTCTTTTTTGGTTAGACCAATTATTTTAAGTCTAGTATCATTTTCCTTATCCCATGATCCTAGAGTACCTACCACAAGTGCTGCAACTGTGGTTTTACATTTATATGCATGGCCTATTTCAAGTGCTAAATTTTTATATTTATCAAAGTTATTGTTCCTAGCTATTTTAAAGTTTTCGCGGTTTTCGTAGGGTACTTTAATGTCAAGGATATGTATTAGAGAGTTCCTGGACGATTTAATTATTATGTCTGGTTTAAGTGTGGTTTTGACACCTTGCGGGCAGATTTCGATGTCCATTTTGAAGTTAAGTTGGGTCAAGAGGTCAGTTGCAGCTTCAAGTACACGCGAGTGTTTATTTCTCCGTGCGTTTATTTTTGCAGGGCAATGGTTGAATATGTGGGCCTGTGTTTCAGGAAAGGCTCCACATTGTCTGCATAGAGTGCCTAAATTGCCTTTGATTCTATGTGGAGTAAATTTAAGGTTAAGAATATTGTTTCGTGCCCTTAAGAGGAAAAGAAATTGGGCGTCGTTTAGAGTATCGGTTTTTATAAAGTAGTCTGCTGTTGCACTATCAGAGATGGATTTGGCTATGTGTCCTTGACAAGTAAGAAGGCACCAACTTTCGGTGTGTATCAGGCTTATTATTGAGTGAAGTTCGGAGGATGTATCAGATAAGTTAGACGATGAGAAGTAATTAATACGGTCCTTATATTTTATCTCTAATTGGTATTCGTCTTCTAAAAAGACTATTTTGGTGTGTATGGCGTATTTTATGCGAAGGCGATTGGATGCTTTGCGGAATTTTGCAAAGAACGAAAAAGTAGGAAAGGATTTTGAGATCTCGTCATTGACCCATAGGAATGCGGCTTCCATATTACCCATTCCACGAGATTCCGCCAGTTCATCCAGAACTAGTTTTCGGAAACCAAGGTCGATAGAATTCAAGGCTCGAATGAGATGGATGATACTCTGTATCAGATATTCATCTATTACCGATGTGAGCCCAAGACCTCCCATTTTAGTTGAGGCATATAAAAAGTTATTATTAATATTAATAATTCTGTCACCTATAAAAGTCTTTATTATCATTTTTATTTTTTGGTCAAACCCTTTTTGGGGTTTTCTATATTTAATAATATTATCCTTATGTGAATCAAGCATATTGTGAGCTATTTCGCAGTTACGTAAGGTGAAAGAAAGACGTGAGTGGATAAAAATCTTATAGGCGTTAAGTTTTTGTGAAGGATGGAGGTGAGAGTCGAAAATTGACTTTGTGTTTTTTATGGCGTTATCGAGTCTTTCATCGATGTTATGCCTCATTTTGAAAGAAAAATCAACTCCAAGATATCTATAAAGGTTGGAGTCATCTATTCGCGGAATAAGTTCATTATAAAGTTTTATAGGAGAATAATTATAATCATGGTTAATGTGAAAGTAACCAGATTTAGAAGGTTTGAATCTAAGGTTAGCCATAGAAGCGAGACGTACAGTTTCGAGAAGAGCGGCGTTTATAGAGGCATATGAATTAGCAACAAGGACAATGTCATCCGCATAAGCAAGTATGCCGACATTATGACCATGAAAAAGAAATGGATGATTTTGCAAGATATTACGCAGTATGAAGTCTATAGATAAACAAAAGAGGGTCATAGACAGGGGACAGCCCTGCTTTACACCTTTAACGATTGGTACAGAGGAGGATTTTTCCCCCTCGCAGTCAAATATAGTGTTTACGTTGCTATACATATCCTGTAGTAGCAAGATGGTTTTTGAGTCTAGCCCCATTTGGGAGAGGGTGTGCCAAATTAGATCATGAGGAAGCGATCCAAAGGCGTCAGAGATATCTAACCATATAATGTGGAGGTCAGTTTTTTTACGAAAAGAGGATTCTTTAAGAAGATGTAGGATAAAGTTATGCTCAGAACAACCATCTGGAGCACCAATGGCTTTCTGGTTGCATGTCAATAAATTACCGTCTTTAATCCACGATAAGAGGCGGTTATTTAGGAGGGAGGAGAAGATGCGGTATGCAGTGTTCATTAAGGAGATGGGGCGCCAAGAGCTGGCCTCATGACTGATTTCAGTTTTACCATTTTTCAGTAGGAGTTTCGTACGGAAAGTTTTCCAGGATGCTGGGCAATGGCGGTTGCGTAAGATGTTGTTACAGAGCGAGAGAATGAAGCTGAAGTCAGGCGAGATCTTTTTCCAGTCTGCCAAAGTGATTCCATCAAGTCCTGGAGCAGTGTTTTGAAGTTGTGAGAAAATAAGTTTAATATCATTTAATACAAAAGGAGTGGATGAGAGTTTTTCTGGTAAAGATGGAAAGTTTTTAAAGAGATCCGTATTGCAGTGTGCGGAAGTACCTGCGAAAAGTCTCACAATATTAGACATAGTTGGTTTGCTACACTCAACTTTATTATTTAAGATCTTTGTTATCTCCTCTTTAGGTTTAGTTTTATATTTAAAACGTTTAATGCAGAGCAGTTCATTTTTAGTCCTATTTTTCTTATGGATAATGTCTGCAGGTTTTTTAATTTTATATTTATCAGGAGAAATATGTGAATTTATTTTTTCCATTTCATTAAGTGCTGTTTCACAGTCCATATTATTATTATTTAAATTAATTATCATACTTTTAATAAGTGGGGAATATTTTTTAATATTATCTTCAGGTATTTTATGGGAAATATAGTTTTCGATAACAGTTCTCATATATTTTTGCATAATATTAATATTAGGAGTAGTTAATTTTGTATTTCTTATTAGGCATTTAATGAGGTGGCACACAAAAAAGGCAGATTCGTTTGAGGAAGAGCTACGGGGGTACTCATATTTAGTGAGTCTAATTGCGATTGGTGAAACGATTTTTTGCAGATCAAGAATGGTATTAAGTATGCTATTTGCTAGAGATAAGTGTATGGAGTGGCTATCATCAAGTAAAGGATCTATTATAACAGCAAGATGTCTCCGCTTATCAAGATAGAAGAAGAACCAGTTGTCTTTGCCATTTGACATAGGCATAATGATTTCGTTCCACTCATCGAAGTCTTTGAAAGGAAAGGAAGAAAAGAAGGTTTTGAAATTATGTTGGATTAAAGAGTTACCAACAAAGGGGTCAACGAAGATGGTTGATTTTTTCATGGCGAAGGAGTAAACGAATGCCTTTATTGTGTGCTGGGACCATCAAGCTGATTCCTTATCCACATTATTAGTGAATAAGCAATCATTTGGTATATCCCTACTAAATTTAATATTAATCATATCTTCATCTGAAGAAGTTAGTTTTGCTTCCTGGGTGTTTCCAGGCACCTCTGGGGTGTTTACAGGTATCTCGAGGTTATCTGCAATCACCTCCTGGGTGTTTAGAATATTGTTCAAAATATTATTATCAATATCCATGGACATAGGCATTTCATCGGTATGATTTTGTGATGTTGATGGGATGTTAGGCGGTATTGGATGTCTTTGAGCTATATGATCAATGATGCCATCAATTGGGATCCAGCTCCTACATGCACAGTATATGTCGGCATTTTTATCCATGATTCTATTCCTATGTTTTTTAGTCATGTGTTCCCATACACACGCCAATGGAGTGTCCCACTTCCACGTTGTGAAGCATTTTTTGTAATTCTTATTGTGACTATTGCATGTGAGGTTATTATTTTTATCGATTTTAATATATATCATTTTTAGTGTATCCTTATTGTTTTGGATTTCATGCACATACTGTTCGACATGTCTGTATATGTCTTTGTGCGTAACCGGATATATTACGAAGCGTTCGTCATCACCCTTGCATTGGCCGCAGTCTATGATGGAGTGTTCAGTGATGATGATGTTGTGTCTTTCAAGTGCGTGCTGGGCCAATTTTTCCCTATTGTAAATGGAGATCGCTCCACAAAAAGGTGTGCGTAAGTGGTGTTTGCATCTACATTTCCCTCTGGAGTTGAAGTAGTAGAGATTAGGATCCTGCATATATAGTGATTTCAGGCTAGGTGGTATTAAGGTTTGGGTTGGTTTTGGGATTTCGCCTGTGTCCATGGATATTTTTATTCCAACAAGGGATTTAGGTTTGTTACAATTACAACATTTAGAGTTGTTAGCATTATTATTACCGTTATCAGTGTCATCTGCTCCATTATCTTTTTCATTAATTATGGGTAAGTTGTCGATCAGAGCGATGGTGTTATTGGGATCATTGGAGAATAAGGATGAGTTGGATTGAAGATTTTCGTTAAGGAGTGATGTTTCGTTTAAAGGGGAAAGTTTAAAAGAAATAGGGTTTATGAAGGAATCCTCAACGTCATCGGTTACAGAGTGTCTCTGTACAGGAACCTCTATGATATCATGAGAGTCGTTTTGGCTTACTGAGTCTATGGAGATGTGAGAACTAGTTGTTTGGATGATAGAAGTATCGTTTAACGGAGAAGGTTTGAAGGATAATGGAATTATCATAGAGTCATTATCAAAATAAGAGTATTTTTTTGAGATTTTGGATTCATCTTTTATGGGAGTTGATGTAGTATTAGGGAGATAGAGATTATCAGGAATAGTATTGGATGAGACACTGCTGGATAGTTGGACATCATCGCAGTCTTCATCAAGATCACAAGTGTTAGTTTTATTGGTAGGGGGATTTAAGCAGGAAAGAGTATTATTATCCATAGTGTCCGTCGAAGCTTTATGGACTGGAGCGATAGGAATTGTAGTAGAGATTAAAGGTAGTGGCCTTGATAAGGTGTTTGTTGTCAAAAATTCTCTTGATAATCGAGCAGATGAGATAACAGGTGTATTTTTATGAAAATTTTTATTATAATTACATTTTGATAATTTAATATTAGAGTTAGTAAATTTAAAAGATTTTAATATTTTATTTAAGCTAGAGGATTTAGTTATATTGATCTTTTTAGGTGAATTGGGGATATCACGGTTATGATCTATCAAGGTGATGATTGGTTTTGAATAATGGGATCGAGTCGGATGAAAGATTATAGGCTTTTTATTAGTATCATCGCGGACGAAGTTGTGAATATTTAGAGGAATGATAGGTTTAGAAAAGTGCGATCTTAAAGGATGGAGAACTACCGGTTTTATGGTATTGGGTTTATTGAAGGTGGTGGTGTTATAGGGTTTTATAATGATGGAAGAAAGGCTACCTCGTAGGGTATTTTTGGTATAGTCAATAGTTGAGGTACGTATGATATCGGATAAGGGGTCAGTTTTTTCATTATCAGAGAAAAGCGTATTATTGTCGTTTGATAAAGAGCTATCATGGGTTGTTTTAGGAGTGATGAGGGCAGAGTTAGAAGATACTGGAAAAGAGCTAACAGTTAAGTCTTTAAAGGTAACTGTCTTAGATGATGCGAGTCGGCCGTAGGCCGGCGAGCTGCGTCTTTTCTCGTGTTCCTTGAAACTGGAGCCTCCCCTTTTAGCTGTTCGTAATCTTTTTGCATGTCATCCTGTTGAATCAGCTCTCCTTCCTCGTATTCGTAGTCGTATATCGCATTGCATTGTCTTCGATGTGGTCCTCTGTCTGAAGATTGGTTTCTGCTTTGATATTGTCCTCTGGATCCAAATTGTTTTTGATTTCTATCATAATTTCTTCCGTTGTAATATGCTTCTGTTTTAACTGAATTTCTTCTGATGTCCCAACATTGATACTTGAAATGACCATTTTTGGAACATTGAGAGCATTTTACGTTTGGGCATTCTGCTCGAATATGTCCTTGCTCTCCACACGCCCAACATCTCTGCAGTTTAAATCGCCTGGTCCCGTTCTTCTAGTCACTTTTATGTGGCATATTGAAGTTCACGGCCTCATTGGTTCTAGAGTTAGAAAATATTGGCATCTTATTCTGTTGGTACAACTGAGTTTTTCTCGGACTTTTGACTGTCTCCGCATATGATTTATTTTCATGTAGAGATGCTAATGATTGTTCACTTGAAAGCTCTTTTTGAATTTCTTCCATTCTTGATATCACTTCCTTGGCCTTATCTACTGATTTAACTTCTCTTAATTTCAATTCTTTTTTTGTTTCCATATCTTCCATTGCATTCTGCATTAAAAATAACATTAATGCCGGTTTTGTTAATTTGTGTCGAAGAACATTGTCGACGAGCTTTTCCACTTTATTGAAAAATTCGGTACACGACTCATTTCCTTTTCGATATCTTAAAGCTGCGTCTAGATCCATGGCTAGATTTTTCCTTGGCTCGAACGCTTTTCTTAATCTTTCTTCATAGCCTGAATAATCGCTCTGTACTTCTTCATATTTCTGGATCAACTCTACCGACAGAAAGGCCTTGGTAAAAATTTCTTGAGTTTCTTGCGGTTGTTGAGTGACTTCGAAAAATCTCTTCAATTCCAAAATAAAAATTTCTAAATCACCATTTGGCAGCAATTGATTAGGTGGCTTGATATAGTTCTGGAGTCCTGGCGTGGTCGCCATGTTAGAAGAAGACATAGTTTCACAGAAATCTTTATTCACTTCAAAAATCTAAACGGAACACACAATCGTTATACCATTTATAGTACATTGAATTGCGTAATCTACAAAAGAGAGAATTATTAGTTTAAGTGATACTGTTGACTCAGAAGACAAACATACTTACTTAATTTAGTTATACAAGCATTCCCGCATCATTCAATAGATATCAAGGTCTAGTGACCTGGTTATGTAAGTAATTCGTTGGAAATTATTATATCATCTTACAATGATTAAATATAATCCGGATTGATTTATTACTGAAATGACAACTAGTGAAATAGTTTATTGAATGCACAATGATATTGTATTTTTTGGATATTCCACGGCACTGGGGTTCGGAAGGCCACAGCTCGAGGGACACTGATTGTTCTTCCTGCCAGCAGTTCAGATGATACTTCAGCGTCGTAGTGGTATGGATCGGGTCATCTTGTGGGGGTTTCTCCACTGATCTGTCGCCACAGGATGTGAGATATAACTTTATCTGAGAGAGAGAAAATTTTTAGAAATTACCATCGTAAAGTGAAACCACAATTTTCTTACCACGAAAATCAAAGTACTCGCAATGACTGAGGGAGCCCGTAGTTTACTATCCATTCATCATCCAGAACCAAATTTTCATTGTTAAAGGTGCATTTGCTTTTCCCGGTGTATCAGACATCGTCCCAGAGCGTAGTAAATCCCCATCGAAGAAATTCAATTACCGTTTAATTCGATTCGTATTTCTACTTGAAATTTCCATATTACCCGTTCATTGGATCTCTTCGTTGATATAGAAGTTCATCCGATAGTAAGCGTTTCCTGGAAAATGCGGCCTTGACCAGAAGTACTTTTGTAGGGAAATGACAGTCGAGGGAAACACCTTATGATTAACACCGTATCCATTGTAGAACCGATTTTTATCAGTTGGAGTCTTGGCAGTAGGCACCACATCCGGAATACGATGATAAACGGAGTCCAGTCTTAGTCATGTCAAGTCACATCGGAATTGAACCTGTAGGTAATCACTACATACGGCACTAGGCAGTACAGTTGTTGAAACACAGTGGTAACACACATAATACTGAACCTACTCTTATGACAACTTACTCTATAAAAAACTCGGAAACTGCCAGGCCTCAAATTTTGTAATCAGTGAGATCGGGGGTGAAAAGCATATAGTTGAAATAATCGCATAATGGCGTCTTAACTAGATTGTCTCGCTTTGACAAGCTTTGCTTGCGGCCTTTTTCATCTTTTCTCCTTCGAAAGAAATAATTAATTGTCCCACCGTGCGTCTCTCTTGTGATTATCTTTTCCCCGTTTCCCATTACTCATGCTGTCATGATAATGGTTTTCCAAAATTCACTTTGTATACTTTTCTTTCTGATTACTTAACTCGGGTTTTCCTTAATTAATTAATTAATTAATTAACGATTTTCTGTTTTTGTAGGTTTTCTTGCATTTCGACAGTTTCTTAACATATTCCGTTCTCGCCGCGATCTTACTCATCATTTCATTTACATCTGAGCCGTTTTAATTCGATGATTTCTTGATTTTGAAATTTTAATATTCCATTTTTGATTAATTATTCTAACCAATTTCTATNTTTTTTAAAAAATGAATGAAAGAATAAGAAACGAATTGATTAATGTTAAACTTAATAGAGAAAAAAGAAAAGAAGACCCATTAGAATACATTAAAGAATTGGAAGCAAAAAACGAAACATATCAACATTTTTATACAACAGCTTTAGAAGTAGCAGACAAAAGATTGGATAAAATAAAGAGATTGAAAAAAGAACTTAAATTTATCAATAAAAAATGAATAATATAAATCTTAAAATTCAAGAAAAATATCTCCATTTAAACCATGGAGATATACCTGTTGCCATGGTAACCAGGCATGACTATGTGAATCTGGATTTTTTGAAAAATAAAAAATAAAAAATAAAAAAAATAAAAAATAAAAAAAATAAAAAAATAAAAAAATAAAAAACCAAAAAAATTCAAAACACCATATCCAACCAAAAAATTTTTTAAAAAATGAATCATTGTGAAATTTGTAATAAAACTTTTAAAACTAAAAGCGCATTAACATCTCACAAAAAATCAAAAGACCATTTAATAAAAGCTAATATATTAGATGACACTAATTCCAAAATCTGTCCTAAATGTAAGGATAGATATTTATTTTCTGGATATAAGAAACATTTTAAAAATTGTATTGGAGTTTCTAAAAATAGAGAAATATTTGAATGCCCCACATGTGGAAAAAAGACGAAGATAAAATCTTTTCACTTAAGACATATAGAAGAGTGTTGTCCTGACAACGACTCTGATTCAAATTCGATGACTGAAAAAGCTGAAAAATTAGAGTTTAATTGGGATAACTTCAATCATATTGATGTAATTGTAGAAGTAAAAAACGGACCCGCATCAATCACACAATATATAAGAGGAAATAAAGTAAGAATATTATCATCAATGGATAATGCTATAGAAAGATTTGGTAGATCAAGATTTAATGTTATTAAAATGAAAAAATCAGTAATTGCAAGATATTGGAGAGGAGAGGATTCAAACACCCAACCTCTAGATGTAAGAATTGAAACCACATATAATCATTTATTTTCTACAAAAGGAGGAAATAAACTTATTAATGATACAGCTAAAGAATTAGAAAAAGCAATGGAACAGGTGGAACAAGAACTGGGAGAATCTAATTTAATATTCCACTCTTTTCTATCTATAGAAATTGAATATTGGAGAGGAGCACCACCAAATCCTAAAACTTATATTCCAACAACATTCCCCTCCAACTTAGTTGTAAACGTACAGAATGCTGATAACAAATGTTTTCAATGGTCAATACTTGCTCACTTACATCCTCAAGCAACAAACCCCCAAAGAGTTTCAAAATATAAACCATTTGAAAATGAATTAATTTATCCCCCAGGATTCGAACACCCAATGAAAATTGAAGATGTTCCAGCATTTGAAAAATTAAATAATCTTAAAATTAATATTTATCAATACATTCCAACCAAAACAAAAACTAGAAAAAATAAAAACTATAAACAGATTATTCCTATTTATATCTCTAACATGAAAATCTTAGATGAAAAGAGAGAAGTAAATCTTTTAATATTAGAAGAAGGTATACCAGAAGAAGATTTTGATGAAGAAACGACTGAATATGGAGAAGATGTTCAAACCATACATCCTCGGAGAGAGAGGGTCATGGGAGAAAGGGTCATAGGAGAGAGGGTCATGGGAGAGAGGGTCATGGGAGAGAGGGTCATGGGAGAGAGGGTCATGGGAGAGAGGGTCATGGGAGAGGAAGCAGGGGAAAGGGTCATAGAGAAAAAACTTCATTATATTTTAATAAAGAATTTTCAAAGTTTTATGAAAGGAAATACTTTCATTCGTGGAGGGATATGTTGTAAAAGATGTCTATATCATTCAAGCTCAAAACTTGCTGCCATGAAACATGAGAGACTTTGTTGTAAGAACCAACCAGCTTTAATAAAAATGCCATTGAAGAAAAATGCTAATATGAATTTTAAAAATTATTCTAATTTATTAAAAACATTAGGAGTGGTTTATTCTGATTTTGAAGCTATAAATGTAAAACTAAGACGTACAAAAACTAATAGTGTAAAACTAACAAAACAAGTACCCTCTGCATATAAAATATTTTTTAAAAGTAATTATCCAGAACTTGTGGAAGATAGAGAATACACATTTAGAGGAACTTGTGAACAAGAGGTTCTAGATCATTTTGTTAAAGATTTAAATGAATTAGAACATGATTTGTTTATAATATCAAAAACAAACTTTCCTATGAAATTTTCAGAAGAACAAGAGGAAGAATATAAAAATGCAACACACTGTTGGATGTGTAAACAAGAGTTTGATATCATGTTAGATTCAATTCATGAGGATTCAATTCATGAGGATTCAATTCATGAGGATTCAATTCATGAGGAGATAAGTGAGAGGGATAGTGAAGAAGAAACCCGATTACTTCATGAACATTTAAATAATGAAAATATTCAGGTTTCAATTCGAGAAGGAACTACTCAGGGATTGAATCACCTAACCCTTCCTCAGGACTCAAAAGTTCCAGACCATGATCATTTTAAAAGAGAAAATAATTATCGGGGTGCAGCCCATAAAAAATGTAATCTTAATTGTAGAAAACCAACTCATATACCATTTATATTTCACAATCTTTTCGGTTATGATATACGCCTCTTTATAAAACATCTAGCAGCAAATGCTAAAAACTCTTTTAAAGTCATCGGATTAACAAAAGAGAAATATAAAACAATTCAATATGGATGCTTCAAATTTTTAGACTCGTTAAATTTCTTAGGAATGTCTTTAGATTCCATTGCCAAAAACATGAACCCAGAAGATTTTAAACATACAAAAGAATATTTAGAAAAAAATAATATTCCGCTAGAAGAATATCCAACCTGCCTAGCAAAAGGAATATATCCTTATGACTATATGGATTCATTTGGAAAATATAATGAATCAAGTCTTCCGCCTAAAGAAGAGTTCTTTTCAATTTTAACTCAATCAGGAATATCAGATCAAGAATACTCTCGGGCGGAAAAAATGTTTCATATTTTCAACTGCCAAAACCTTGGGGGATATACCGACATGTATTTATCCCTCGATGTTTATATCCTGGCAGATTGCTTTGAGACATTCTCAAAAGCATTTGAATTAAAACCCTACAACTATATAACAGCACCCTCTTTAGCTTGGGACATAATGTTATATAGCATATGGACTGAGGAGGGCACAAGGAATAAAACCATTGAACTTTTAACTGACCTCGACATGTTCAATGTATTTAAACATAATATCAGAGGAGGTATTTCCTCGGTACAAGGGAATAGGGAAATAAAAGCCAATAATTTTATGGTATTTTTCCCTAAATTCTTTAATGATCCCGATGCCTTATATATGGAGATAACAGACCCAGATGATCTAAAGGAAATAATGGAAGGTATAAAAAATCCATCTGAAATAATGTATATAGACGCAACAGCACTATATGCAGGAGTCATGACTCAATACCTTCCAATTGGTAATTTCTCCTGGGTGAATACAAATAATGAAGAGCCTAATGGTGAATTAATACAAGAAATACTCAAAACTCCAAAAAATTCAAAAATTGGATATGTTATAGAATGTGACCTCGAATATCCTGATGAAATAAAATCTAGAACAAGGTACTTTCCCTTTGCTCCTATAAGAAGAAAGATCTCCATCGATGAACTTTCAGATTGGCAGATTGCACAAAATAGGAACCCATGTGAAAAGCTTTTGTGTGATCAAACAGATCGAACATTTTACCTCTGCCATTATAGACTTTTACAATTCTACCTTTCACATGGAATGGTTTTAAAAAAGGTGCACTCAATAATAAAATTCCGACAAGCACCTTTTATGAAAAAGTTTATAGAGGGAAATATTCTAAAGAGAAATGCAGCAAAACAAGCAGGTAATGCATTTCTCGATATGATCTATAAACTTTTAAATAATTCAGTCTTTGGAAAGACTATGGAGAATATAGACAAGTACACAAGAGTAGAGCTTTTAACCAACACACCCGAGGATCTTAATAAATACAACAGAATGATCGGAAAGCCAACATTCAAAAATGCAGAGATATTCTCTAGCAGTCTTGTAGCTCTAGAGATTAAAAACTCTGTAAAAACTTATAATAAACCAATATTTATAGGTTTTTCAATTTTAGAACTTTCAAAGCTACAGATGTATGAGACCTACTATGATGTCTTAACCCCACATTTTAAAGATCGAATATCTATGCATGCTATGGACACTGATAGTATGTTTTTAAAAATCCATAGTGAAAATTTAAAAAAAGAAATAGATGAAAACGAAACATTAAATAAATTAATAAATAATTCTGGAGAACTATTCACATTCAAGGATGAAAAGCCAAATACTCCAATAACTGAAGGAGTATTTATTAGGCCAAAACAATATTCACTCGAAATGAAAGATAAACCAAAGATGGAAGAGCATACAATAAAAATTATAATAGAGGAGGGAGAGGGCACAAGGGAAGGGACAAGCAGGGAGATTGATCACACATTTGAATATCCTGTATTCCCTGTGAATACAACATATAAAGAAAATAAAAGCAAAGGAATTCAAAAATCAGTATCAAAGACCTTTACACATCAAGACTATAAGGATTCATTATATAAAGACTATAAAAATAAAATTGCAAAAACACATCATCTTAAATCAGAGAAACATAACATGTATCTTGAAGAGTGTAACAAGATTGCAATAACAAATTATGATGACAAAAGATTTATACTTTCAGACTTGAAGACAACATTACCTATTGGAAATGATTTAATCCCTATAATAAAAAATCTTGATAAAATAAATGAAATTTATAACCTAGAGATTACTGATCTTAATATTGCTAATGTTGAAATTATATATCCAGAACACATTATTCCCAAACCTTTATATAATCAAGTTCAAAATATAAAACCTATAGAACTTAAATATTTTAATACTGATCCAGAATATATCCAAGGACTATCACCACAAGATTTTAAATCTCATAGATTAATGTTAAAAAATATTATTACTGTAGATATACCTATAAATCAATTACGACTGGTCTAGGAAAGATTTCAATATGATCCATTTTTAACACTATTTAAATGATAGGACTAGAAACTAAAAATATAGAGAACAATGTTTTTGAGATTATAAATAATATTTCCATGTTAAAAAAGAGTATACATGGTTTAAAAATTAAATTTATTATAATTTTTATAGTTTTTATATCTCTGACCTTGATGATACAAATATTTTATTTTTATTTATGGCCCAGACTTTTATTTACTGTTCGCAAATAAGTATCAATTGTTTTATTTTTTAATGAAATTTTATCCTCAAGATATTTTACTCTCTTCTCATATTCTTTAAGTAGATGATCTGTTGCAACTTTAGAAACTAAAAGATTTTCAGCTTGAAGAAGTTTTTCCTTTACACTCTTTTTATTAAAATCTAATAAAGCATCCCGGCAAGATGCTTTTAAATTATTTTTTTCAATATATAATATTTCCATTTATTTTTTAAAAATTCTATCCATTTGGTTTTCAGTTTTAATTGTTTCATCTTCAGATGATTCATCGATTTGATCTGGGAGATTGGCTGGCTTAACTCCTGATGCTAAATAATCTTTACTAATATTTTTTAATTTTTTATGTGAAGTGATTAATGGTTTCTGATTCTGTTGAGCATTCTGTTGTGCATTCTGTTGAGCATTCTGTTGAGCATTCTGTTGAGCATTCTGTTGAGCATTCTGTCCTTGAGCATTCTGTCCTTGTGCATTCTGTCCTTGTGCATTCTGTTGAGCATTCTTCTTTCGTCTTTTTTCATTATATCGATATGGAGAAGGAATTCCTAATTCTTTTCTTATTCTTCTAATTGTTGAATCAGAAGTACCAATCATCTTACAGATTTTTCCTTGAGACAGATTAGGATTTTCACTTTTTATTTTTAAAAAATTCATAGCTTGATTAATTAATAAAAAATGATTCATCCTTGAACTATCCAGGTTTATATATTCATTATATTTTTTTCTAAAATCCTCCATTTTTTATAGTATAAAAATAATCCTTATAACGTTAAATCCTTATAACGTTAAATCCTTATAACGTTAAATCCTTATAACGTTAAATCCTTATAACGTTAAATCCTTATAGCATTAAATCCTTATAGCATTAAATCCTTATAGCATTAAATCCTTATAGCATTAAATCCTTATAGCATTAAATCCTTATAGCATTAAATCCTTATAGCATTAAATCCTTATAGCATTAAATCCTTATAGCATTAAATCCTTATAGCATTAAATCCTTATAACGTTAAATCCTTATAACGTTAAATCCTTATAATGTTAAATCCTTATAATGTTAAATCCTTATAGCATTAAATTATGCTTCCTTTAACCATTTTTCTCTTCTATCCTTTTTCGTTATCATTTCATGACTTCCCCTTTCATGACCCTCCCTTTTCAATCTTATAACCTCATTCTTCATATCTTGAATTATTTGATTTGATTTCATTATTTCTTCATCAGTCAAGATTCCATCTTCTAAAGCCTTCATCTGAAATAAATATAGTTTTGATATTCCTAATTCAATGGATAAACAAACTTCACGATATAAACTTTTCTTTTTAGAAGTATAAGATAGAGAAACTATTTCAGTTAGAAAAGAATCAGCTACAGAAATACTTCCAAGTATTACAGGTGCAAGAGTAACAACTGGTAAAGCTATAGGCAAAATGATTGTAAGGATTGCAGATGTAAATCCTAGGGAATAACCAATAACTTTTAAAACTGTATTTCCTTTATTCCATCTTTTTTTAACTTTTTTATAATGTTTTAATAAATCTTTTAAATGTAAGGTTTCTGATTTGAATTCTTTTACTCTCATGACTTCAAGTTCGGAGGGAGAAGAGGGCATAGGAGAAGAGGGCATAGGAGAAGAGGGCATAGGAGAAGAGGGCATAGGAGAAGAGGGCATAGGAGAAGTTGGAGCTGGTTTGCCTTCAGTATAATATCCTGATGATCTCAACGTTGGATAAATTTTTTCTTCTCTTACTTCTTTGTCCATTTTATTAATTAAAAAAATAAGGATTTAATATTATAAGGATTTAATATTATAAGGATTTAATGCTATAAGGATTTAACGTTATAAGACTTTATTCTTCTGAGCACCATCTGGCACCAATACTCGGATATCAAAAGAAACTCTTGTTGAGATGATATCTTTATACAACTCCATCAATGCTTTATTAACTTCAACATCATTAACCTTTTTTTCATAAAATATTAAATCTATATATTGTACAAGTGTGCTTTTAAAAATAATCTTCTTACTTTTAACTTTATGTAGTCCATGCCAATGAGTATTAACATGCCAATTTTCGTGTGGTAAATCATAAGCAGTAATTATAACATCACCCTTTTCAAACTTACTATTATAATCACATTTCACAAACCATTTCATTCTTTCATTATCATCATCAAACAAAAAGAAATAAGGATCAATAATCTTTACAACCATAAAAACACTCCAGGATTTACTGGCCGTTGTTATTAAAGTTGGTTCTATAAAATGTTTATATGCATCGGGAAGTAATGTTTTATTCTGAGGTAATTCAGCAGCTCTTTTTCTAATACTATGTGTGGTGTTAATGTGTGTTCCATGAGATTCTAAATTTGAAAGTCTTTTATTAAATGATGTAATCATCTCATTTATTATATTATATATTGTATTAATTTTATTATCCATAAGTTGTTTATCTTTAGAGTTTAATATGGTAGTATTTAACTTTACAACTTGTTCAGTCAGCTTGTCAAATCGTTGTTCGATATTATTAAGCTTTGTTGTTAATGAACTTTCAATTCTTGTTGTTGTTAAATCAGTATATTTTTTATTAACTGCATCAGATTCATCAGTTGGAAAAGATAATTCTTTTATCTTGTGATTATTTAAAATTAAATCTCCTTTCATTGAATCTCCTTTTTCATTAACAAATCTCTTTTCAGTAATAGATATAACATCTTCATCTTTTAATCCTTCATTATATAATCCATATTTATTCATTTTTATAGGGGAAATCCTTCTATACTTGTTTCAAATGTAAACACATTGAAATCTTTTCTCCATTAAAATTAATTAACTCTCCATTTTCATCAACAATCCTAAAACTAATATCCATTATGTTTTTTCTACACAAAGGTAAATAGTTTGGAGGATTCATTCTTTCAATCATTTTATATCCAACTCGTACAGTATTAGAAGGAAAGGAATATAAAATATTTGCATGTTTACCATTATTGTATGATCCTGTTATACAATCACACGTGATATTTATAGAATTTGTATTTGTTATTTGTATAATATTTTTAGATTTAATAGTTATAGGAGAGGGTGAGTGAGGTATGTTATATGTTTTAGCTTCAAAACCTAAAATAGTATGAAAGAAACTATAAGATTCAACATCAAGTCCAACATTTTTTAAAGTTGTAATACATTTTGAAGTTTGTACATCTGCTTTTATTTCTACTTCTCCTTTTGTTTCTTTTAGAATTGTTTTAGCCAAATCTGTTATTTCATATGCTCCAGGTTTGATTGTTATAGTGAAGGGTTTATCAAACTTTGTAATTATAATAAAAGTATTATTATTATTATTTATATTAAAAATAGTATTAAAACAGGAAAACCACAAGAGTCCTAATTCATAATTTAAATCTTGATCTAAATTTATTGAATCTTCAAAATTTATAGTAAAGTCTGATTCTTTTGAATTTATTGATAAACTTCTTGAATATTTATGTGACATTATGTTTGCCATTTTTTTTAAATAATCCTCTTGCTTGTGCTCCATTTTCATAGAAGCAATTTCATAGAAGCAATTTCATAGAAGCAATTTCATAAAAGAGATTTTAAATCATTATAAATTTCTTGAATTATATCCTTAAAACCCTCTCCTATGCCCTCTCCTTTATTCAATCGATATAAAACATATAAACACAACACTCCACATATTTTAGTATTTCAAGGTTGAACTTGTAAGGAATTAAAAGTATAATTTTCAAGATAGTCTTCAACTTCTTTAGTAGGTTTAATACCAAAAGAATCAAAGTAGATGTTACTAGTTAAATCCTTACTAGTTAAATCCTTACTAGTTAAATCCTTACTAGTTAAATCCTTACTAGTTAAATCCTTACTAGTTAAATCACCTCCCTTATAAATACAAACCCAATGAGATCCTTTTTCATCCGAGTCTTGATAATTGATTATTATATTGTTTGCATTCTTGATTTTATATAATTCATCATTCATTAATATTTTTATTTTTAAATTTAAATAATCTGCATAATCTTTTAAATCAAAATTTGTTTTTGTATTTATTCCAAATGTTTTTAAAAAATCTAATACGGAGTGTTCGATGGAGGGATTCATTTATTTATTTATAACTTTGTATACTTGATAAATTTATCTTTTGAAATCATTCCTTGTTTTGACAATTGTTTAGAAATCCTTAAAATATCAGAATCTAAATTATTATGTCCTGCTTTCCTTGCAGACAAAAGTCTTCTTAATTCAATAAAAAGGTTTATAGGATTCTCTTCTTCTGCTCCCTCTCCTATGCCCTCTGCTTGTCCCCCTTCTCCCTCCGTGACAATATAACCCTTTTCATTTCTATCTAAATAATTCTTTAAATCTTGAATATGTTTTGATTTAGAACTACCACGCACTAATCTTATTAAATTTAAATATTTTTCAATTTCCAGAAGATTATCTGAAGGATATCCACAAAGTAATCTATAAAAATCATCTGTAAATTCAAAGTCTAAATATTCATTATTATAAACATTTTGTGAATGAATATGAGGTTTATTTTCTGGAGTTGTATACAAAGTAAAGTTTTGTTTATTAATTGTTATTATTTGATATCCTTCGGGATTAGTATTAAATGATGGTTTAATTGAAGGAGGTAAATCTTCATTAATTTTAGGATCAACTTTAAGAGGTTTTGTTTTTAAAAACATTTCTTCTTCTTTCACATCAGAGGTTCTTCTACGTTTTCTTTGATTTCTTTGATCTTCCCTTCCTTCCTTTTCTTCTTTTTTCCACTCTAATTCTTTTTGTTGTTTTTCAAACTCTAACTCTTTAGGTTTTAATCCCTCTATAGCTTTAATTGTTGGCTCTTGTTGTTGTGTTATTTCATCATTTAATATTCTAGATTCAGTATTTTGAATTAAATCTTTTTTATTATATTTATCTTGTTCAGATTGTAATTTTTTTAAAAGTGCTAATCTTTCTTCATATACCATTTTAATGGTATTAAAAATCAATCATTTTGGAGAGGGGGAATAAGGTTTCAAATATAATCCTTGGCCCTGACCCTTCCCATTTTTAGTTTTACAAAGACATCCATTCTTTAAAGATTTACATATTTTTTTTAAATCTTCTTTATCTTTTGAAGATAAAGATTCAGATGTAGAAATTTGATTTTTTAAAAAATCATTTAAACCTCTACCTTTATAAGGATCAAGATAGAGACCCTTTCCAACGGACCCTCTTCCGCTTGTCCCTGTCCCTTTGCTTGTGCCCTCGCCCCTGATCTTATCAATTTCAGCTTGAATTTTTTGTTTTTCCAATTCTTTATTTTTAGCATCTCTTGAATTACTGACTGTAGTTGCAATTCCTCCAGCTATTCCAGCAGCACCTGATAGTCCGGCAATAATTGCAGGTATTAAAGTCAACAAAGGTAGAATCCCTCCCTGCTTGCTTCCCTCGTGACCCTTTCCCTCATTCATATGTTCTTTAACTTGTTCTTTTACATGTTTTCCAATAAAATATTTTTTACCAGAGATTACTACTGATTTATTCTTGTCTGAATTTATTAATTCTTGCAGAGATTCCTCTGTAGGGTTTTGTGTTGTCATTTTATAATAAATAAAAATGGATACTTGGAAACCAATTTTAAATAGACATAAAAGCAAATTTAATAATAAAGTATTTCCTGATAATTTTAGGTGTTTAATCATTGGATCTTCTGGGTGTGGAAAGAATGTTCTTCTTTTAAGGATGTTACTTGAAGAAGAGGGTCAGGGTCGAGGTTTTTTAGATTATAATAATTTAATCTTTTATTCTACAACCATTAACCAACCGGAATTACAACTTTTGAAATGTGGATTTGAAAATCAATTGACTAAAAAAGCAATAATTGATATCTTTAAAAATCAAGCTGAATGTCCTGAAGAAGTTTTTCATCCTTGTGATATGGTCGATTGGTACAAGGAAAAGATTTTGGAATCGAATATTAATAATAAAAATGATTACATCTCTAATAATCCAATTCAAATCTTATTCTCTAATAAACCTGAAGATGTTTTACATTGTGATTTACTTCCTAAAGATAAAAAGAATTTAGTTATATTTGATGATGTTGTTAACATGAAAAAT
Source organism: Schmidtea polychroa (assembly GCA_959609185.1). Classification (NCBI taxonomy): domain Eukaryota; kingdom Metazoa; phylum Platyhelminthes; order Tricladida; family Dugesiidae; genus Schmidtea; species Schmidtea polychroa. Next base: position 54,007 of record CAUHTR010007275.1, on the reverse strand, counting down.
CAAGAGATTCAAAAGAGTTACTTTACACGAGGTAGACATAATAATTGTAATGTTATTTATATATCTCAAACTTATTATGCTTTAGATAAAAACTCTATAAGAAATAATTCTAATTGTTTTATATTTTTTAAATTAGACAAGCGTGATAAGAATATGATTTATAATGATTTATTTTCAAATGTTGAACCTGATAAGAATATGTTTGATATGTTTGTTGATAATCATTGGAAAGAAAAATATAATTATATTTATTTGGATAGAGAAGAAGCTGAAATATGGAAAAGTTTGTTTTAGGAGCCTTTGGCTCCCATAAAGTTAAAGGGTTATTAATTTAATTCCTTTTGAATCTATTTCAAAAATCTGTTTTCTGTAGTTCATTATTATAAAATCTACCTAATATTTTTTCATTATTTAAATCGATGATACCATATGTTATTGGAGTTGTATAATGTATTTTATTTATAATAAAAACTTCATTTGTCCATTTTGCTGTGAATCCTTTTTCAAATTTATTTTTATATTTAAATATTCTTACACGGTCACCAATTTTAAATTTTGGTTTTATAGGGGTTGTATCAACAAAAACATTATTTTCAACATTTACCACTTTAACTGTTTCAGGATTCAAGGAAGCATTTAAAGGTGTTGATTTTATAGAACTATGTACATCATTATTATATTCATTTACAATCTTTTGTAACAATTCATTGTTCTATTTTTGTTTTCCAATAGCAGTAAAATATTTCCACATTTTATTTTTTAATGTTCTATTTAATCTTTCAACTACAACCGCTTTTCCTTCATTTTCTGTTGAATATAATTTAATATCATTTTCATTTAAAAATTTTGCAAAAACTTTGTTATAAAATTCTGTTCCTTTATCACACCATAAATATTTTGGAATTCTTTGATATTCTTCAAATATATTTTCAAATGCTTCTGTAATTGAATATCCTGTTTTATTTTCTAAACATCTTGCAAAAGCAAATCTTGTATATAAATCTATTACTGTTAAAATTATTTTATATTTTTCAGGGTCTGATGATTTGGTTGGCATAAAGACTAAATCAGCAGACCATGTTTGATCTTTTTCATGTACTTGAACTTTTAAATATTTTTTATTTTTTCTAAATTCATGGTGTAATTCGTTGGCATATTTTATTTGTGATTCTGTTGGGGTTAATAAACTAGTCTTGGATCTTTCAGGGGGGTGATTCTCAGTGTCTGCTTGTTCGAGGATTCTTTTATTAGCAACATCTTTTGCTTTTCTAGGGAGGGGATGTCGAAGTCCTGCTCCTATGAAAATCTTACCTTTCATTGCTAATTTAACTAGAGCTCTTTGAATCTTTTCCTTGCTTGATGGATTTTGAATATTATTTAAATCATGCATTAAATTCACATCTGCAATGTGTCTATCTCTAAGATCTTCTGAATTGTAAGCAATATCATGTTTTAAAGCTGCTTGATCAATTCTATTTATTGGTTCTTCTCCTTGTTTGGGATTATTATTTTCATCTAATCTAATATCTAATCTTGTTCCTGGTCCAGTATAGTTGTGACGGAATAAATGTCTTTCACCTGGATATTTTTCAGTAGTAAAAGGTTTCAAGATTCTGGATGTTGTTTTTGAAGATTGAAGATCTCCACCATCTTTCTTTGCAAGATGTTTTTTAGTTTTAACATGTGAGGCTTTGTGATGTCTTGTAACTTGACAATTACAACTTTCACGTGTCCAATATTTACTTACATCCCTCATTTTAAAAAGTTTTTTATGAGGAATCTACTTATGAGGAATCACCTCGTACATTTTCAATAATTGAAATCTTTCCACCATATAATTTCATTTCTATTTTCTTTTCTTCTAATATTAATGTATATACTTTAGCTTTAAAATTAGAATCCTTTGTTATATGAAGTGTAACATCAACATTATTTATAGCTAGGCGATCATCTTGGTCTGATACATTTATACAAAATATAGAATATAAATTTTTGAAATCTTCTAAACTTAATTGCGGCTCAATTTTAAAATCATAACATGTTTCAATATAATTTAGATATGGGAATATGTTTTCATTATTTTCAATATTAAATTCCATTCGATTTATTGGATAATAAGAACTATTTAATTGAATTTGGATTGTTTTTAAATTATCACCCCCAATCTTTTGAACAAACAAGTTGTCATTCTTTTGGAATGATGGATCTCCATCTTTAAATCCAATAAATACATATCTTGGCCTATAAGCTAAATTTGCTACTTTTATAGAATAGGTTGTTCCTTCTGTCATACTGAATTCACTACAAATTCTATTCAAATAGTTTACATGTATAGATTTATTAGAGTTTAATCTTTCAAGGAGTTTGATTTCAGAATGAGGGTTTAACGTCCATTCAGGTATATGGAGTTCAAGTGTTAATAATTTTAATTTAGCTTTTGCATCTGCAGCTCCATAGAATAATCTTTTATCACCTTCTACTCTATTACAGATGAGTTCTATAAAAACATTATGGAGCACCCGGTTATAGTTTTGAAGGAATCCAAATAAATGTTTTAATTCGAAATAACCTTCAAATTTTTTCAACTTGTAAAGTTCAGCTCGTTTATAGTAACCAAGGTTTACATCTAATCCATCTTTATCTAAATCTCCTTTATTAACATCAGGAATCCAACCTGTTAATTCTCCATATTCATTTTTATAATCTGAACTAGTTAAAATAAAATTTAACATTGTAGAATATACTCCTGGATGTAAGACAGTTTCAATTTCAGACGATCCTAGTTTTAGTCTCATGCTTGAAAATAAATTTGGAAAGAAATTATTTTCTAGGGTTATCTCTTTATCGATTTCTAATTCTACTTTGTAATATAATTTGGCATTACAAATATCTATAGGGTTTGATGTTTGCAAGCTTTGAAAAACTATATCACCCCTACGATTTAAGTTTGCTATAGATCCTGAAGTTGGAGAGATTTTTAAAATATCGATTTTTTTTATTTCATGAGTAAATTCTTTATTATAATCAAGATTTAATTTATTTTTTTCTTGAATTTTAAGATTTATATTATTCATTTTTTATTGATAAATTTAAGTTCTTTTTTCAATCTCTTTATTTTATCCAATCTTTTGTCTGCTACTTCTAAAGCTGTTGTATAAAAATGTTGATATGTTTCGTTTTTTGCTTCCAATTCTTTAATGTATTCTAATGGGTCTTCTTTTCTTTTTTCTCTATTAAGTTTAACATTAATCAATTCGTTTCTTATTCTTTCATTCATTTTTTAAGAAAATTTTTCATTATTTTTTTATTTTTTTATTTTTTTATTTTTTATTTTCATTATTTTTCAAATTTTTTATTTTTTATTTCCCCCAAATATAGGGCAGGTAACCATGGCAACAAGTCACGTGACCAATCAACGTGACTTTCAATCAAAAGGCTTCAGTTATAAATGCTTATGAGGTATTGGGTGGTATATTTTATGATCTTAAAATATTAAAAATAAGGGTAAAAAGCATTAAAATATGATTCTAGTAGCGTGACTTGCAATCCTTATAACATTAAGTCATCTATAGTAGTGTTATATGTACTCACCCCGGCGCACCTTTTCCCCAAATATTATACTATAATTTCATCATTTCCTAGCTTTTTCTTCTTGTTTTTGGGGTTTTTATTGAAAAATAAATTGGCTTAATTCTTTGGACTTTTGGAAAATGAATAAAAAGTCAAAATATAGTGTCAAAACGGTGGAAAATATGAAAAATAGAGGTTTAAAAGTGGGTAGGTGTGCCGGGGTGAGTACATATAACACTACTATCATTGTTTACAAGGTGATTTTTATAATTTTAAATGTATAAAGTTGATGGTTACGCGACCCTATCTTAGATTGTGGTACTGAAAATATCTCGTTTAAGTTATAAAAATTGAGATATGATTGATGAGTAATTTCAGTTCCCGCTAAATTAACTCCTTTCGCTTTCATACTACTTTTAGTGCCTAAGAGACTATAACATTTTGATCTCAAGAAAACCCATTCACTATATCCAATTCCCTTACTCTCATTCTTAAACTTGCCGATAATAGAATCGAGTTTGCTAGAGTATAAAGGATGTAAAGGATTATAATGTGCCAAGCAGATTATCTCTAATCATTGCCGGTAATAATATAGATTCAAGATTATTATAAATCCAAGTAAAATCGGCATACGGAAGTTTTTGGCTAAGAGCCCAACCATACAGATTATTAATATCAATATATAATAATTCTGTATTCTCTGAATTTGATACATATGCTTGTTAACAAATATCAAACCCCCTCGTATTCCTCCCTCATAAAAATTGAACATTTCCATATCCTGCAAAAGTTCGATCGGCTCTTGTAACGTCATGAGTGTTGATGCCCATGACATACCAGGAATGCCATAGAAATTCAGAGGTCCAATGGCCTTTTCGCGGAATTGTTGGAAATAATCACCCGTGAGAAATACATCTAATTTAAGATATTATCTTAAGATTTTAACTTAAAGTTAATATGTAGTTAACATTCTGTAGCGTTCTCAAAATCCTTTTGATTGTAGTTTTTTCCAAACGCACTGGCCAAAGTGAAACATGTATTGTCGCAAGAAATGTATTTTGAAACACTAGAATTGCTGCAAATTCAAAATCACAATCATAACTGGATCCAAACTTGCACACAAGTTGATAATTCTTTGATAAAGTTGTTGATTTGCTTGTGCGGTTCTCTCAGTTAGTAATACATAGATTGCAGGAAAAGCTTCTCTATTAATAAAGCCATGAATCGTGTAGAGTTGATTGAATCCATTCAGGACCATTCGAAATGTTCCATCAGCAAACCAATGTTGGTATCTTATAAGGAAGTTTATATTATTTTCTTCTGCAAAGAAGATCATGTTATCTCTGTTAGCAAAATTGTATCATATTATCCGCTACCATTTAGTTTCACTACCAGGCTTTCTTTTAGAAAAATAATCCTTTTATATTTATTTTTCTGTTTATTTCTTTATCATTCTCAGCAATATTGTGTAAAATTAAACTATGTTACGAAAATCCCTGATTAATGGCCTAATCGTTTACAAACATTTATTTTAGACGAACTTAACATTATTAGACGGCGAATTTCAAAAGGCATCTCTACGACTATTATTATCGAATAAACAAAAAAATACTATTATCGAATAAACAAAATATTTTTACCAAATTATTTGATAAACTTAAGTAACAATCGTATTAAATTTTCTCATTTTATAGGCAACTGTTCCAATTTTAAATGAGGTACTTGCTGAAAATTTAAAGTCTTGCAAGGTTAAAGAATTGGTCAAAAATATTCTCACTGTTGCGGCACCAATAATTTTAGAAGGGTGCTCTGAATAGTATTTTGGAAAATTGAAAATTTAATTAGGATTCATCATTTATGACGCCAAATTTAAATTTAACTCATATTATTATTAAAATAATAAAATGCTTTTTAGTTCTTTTAATGTTTAATTATTTAAACTATTTGCTTTAATATCAAAATTAATGTGAATGTTTTGGTTATAAAAACGAAATTCAAATGTTTTACAGAAGCATGCTTGTAATTTATGATTTGAATTTAGTTTTAAAATTTTCGTTACTGTGGTCACAAATTTTGTTTAAAAGTAGTATAAAAATAGTGTTGTAAAAACAAGTGAATTGTATAAAATTTGTAAGTATATATATATTAACAATTTGTTAAATAAAATTTATTAAATAATAAAATAATAAACGTTAAATTTACATTAAAGTAAATTATATTAGTTGTTCTTATGTAAATTCTCGGGATTTGTCTCAGCCATCATGAAGCGCTATGGACAACAAGTTTTCGAATTTTTTTCTAAAGAATCCGCAGTCTGGCAAAGATATAACCCCAATAACAAACCGCGATTTAGCTAATATTGTACAAACAGCATCAGGGGCGCTCCAAGCGGGTGTGCAACGCGTGCGTTGCACGCAGGCGGCCGTTTGAAAGGGCGGCATATTTAAAATAAAAACCATTTGCAAAAAAAATTTCATTTTGTAAATTAAAAAAAATTACGACTATTTTGTCATTGAACACATCCATTGTGTGTGTGGTGTCATTGAACGCACTTCAGCTTAATTTTCATATATCTCTCATTATCATGTCAAAGTCATTTAGTGTTTTAATTTTTGAATCAAATCAACATTTCAAGTTTTAAAATTTGTAAAAATCAATAAGAAATTTTTATGTAAAAAATATTAGAGATATACATTACAATTTTTTATATTAGAAAGCAGGATTATATTATAGAATTTGTTAAGTATAAATCAATGTTTTCTATATTTTTGTTGACCAATATTGTTGTGATGTACGTTAGATATTTATTATTTGTATGATTTGCACCATTAGATATGCCCGGAAGAAAAATTTAACGTTTATTTTTTATTCTAATTAAAATGTTATTTTTATGTTGGATTATAGAAATTTTTTTAAAGAAAGGATGGGGAGCGGCAGGAAATTATTTTGCACGCAGGCGGCCTAACTGCTCGGCGCACCTCTGAACAGCAGAAACAGAATTAATTTTTAATTATTTTGGGTGAGTGCGATCAGATTCTGAAATGTTTTGAGGGTGCGAATCGGTTATTAAATATTTTGAATCACACCACTGGTTATAATGCATCATATTTAGGACTATCCGAACGTAGTCACACCAATGGTTCAGTGGTGCTCAAAGTGCGAGTCTCTACAACTTACCCTACAAAGTCACAAAGCTACTATCCCTATACAACTAAATAAAGTCACTATCCGATTATACAAAGTCTTGCAAACCCAACAAAATGTTGGGCTAGAACCGAGAATTGAGAGCTTCTTTTAATGAATCAAAAATATATAACATAAAAATCGCACCAAGTTAAATTAAAACACCAATCAATACAAATTAAAGTACATAACACATTGATGATAAATAAGACCCGGGTAATAAAATAAAGGACGCAAAAAAAGTCACGATCACCAACACAATTTGGAGAAACATCGCATTTGGAAAAGCTAACAACTAAAAAATAAAATAATAATAAATAAAATAATGGGTAATAAATTAATTAATAATATGAAAAATTTCTAAATAAATAAATTTAAAATTTAAAATAAATTATCTAGTAAACTGGTAAAATGATAAAAAGTAGAATAACAGTAGTAAAATTAGATAAATTATAAAAATTTATAAAATCAAATTGTTTAAATCAATGAAACTAAAATAAAACTAACTAAACTTATTTAAATTATAAAACTTGTAAAGCTAAATTAAAATTAGCAAAAACTATTTAAATTATAGAATTATAAAAATAAATCTTAAAAATTAATAAAAAATAGAATTTTGATTAATTAAATTAAAAAATAAATAATTGCACACACTCACGCATGCATGCAAAAATTAATCAGAATTGCGTCGCATTCTAATTGGATATAGTTGCAGAGAATGCGTAGGCGTACAATTCAATCAGTATAAATATTGAGTGAAATTTCAGTAAAAAAAACTTGTTGTTCAACTTGCTCAATCAGAAATTTACCAGACATTATCAGGAGCTCTCAATTTTCAGTGTATGCCATCGCGGTAAAGTAAATTTGATTCTTTGTATGTGTAATGTAATTTTGTTAAGTCTAATGTTATTTTAAATTGAAGTTAATTTTCGTTAATACTGGTATTGTATTTATTTTTGTTGTTTTAAGTCTAATGTTATATAATTTTATGAATTAATAAAATTTTTAATTGAATTTGTTTTAATTAATTCTTGTGGTTTGTTTATGTTTAAAATTATTTGTCCATTGGATAATTAATAAAAATATAGCAATATGGTCAATTCGTCTGGCATGGTCGTTTGAAAATGGTTTGTACTTGTACCGGTGGTTTTCGAGTGAACCGTGAAAGGTGGAAAGACCAGTGGTAATTTTGCAAATGATTAGCAGACGGTTCAGTCACCTTTATTTTCACAGATACCACTGAGTTAGGAGTAATAATAGGATAGTTAGGACCAGTTGTCGGTAGATAAAGTAGGTTTAGGCAATCTTATAGAAACCACGAATGGTTAAGATATCCGATAGTTCAGGATTATAAATACAGGCAGATCCCTGCTCAAAATTTTTATGAGAAGTGTGGAAACATGTTTATTAACTTGGGAATAAGGGCAAACCCCTACTCAACTTTTTGAAGAATTAAGTTACATTTTTCACAAGACCCGCTGAAAATATGGAACGACATTTATCGATAAATATTATAGAAAAATTATAATGATTTATGACAGAAAAATAAGGGCGCATCCCTGCACAAAATTTTGAAAAGAACAATGGAAAACATCCAGAAATGAGGACCATAGCTGAATAAAATATAAAAGTAGAAAGTAGAAATAGAAAATGATTAATGACGTAAGACCTTCTATCGGCCGTCTAGAACCCGAAGAGAAAATACAATGGGGAGTAGTTTTAGTAATAGAGTTCACCTGCTCATTGTTTTTTCGCCTTTATGTACAGTACCAACATGGTCGTCGCCATGGGTACACAAATGGTTTAAAGTACAATAGTCATGGAGGTGCTTAGGAAAGAGTCGAGTGAATACCTGTGATTACCCCTAACGTATTTAAAATTTAAAATGACACACCCCTAAGTACCCAACAAAAACCACAAAGCCACTATCCCCTGTACAACTATACAATAATATACAATAATATATACAATAATATATATATACAATAATATATGAATTTGTATTACCAGTGAGAATATATTTTCACTAACGTTTCAGTGAATTCATATCCGAATACGTTTTCACCAGTGGGAACTTTGAGAGTATAAAAATGTATAGTATTAGACGAAGACAGTAATCCGTGGAATAAAGCAGCATGGTCGTTGTTATTCAAAATAGAGAGGTTGGAGAAGTTTAGTCGTGATGAGAAGCGAATTCAAGTCTGGCCGCGCGAGGGAGGTGACGAAGCGAATAAAATTGACAGTTGGTAGGGCGACACATCGACACTTAGGGCCAAATATTTCCACGCTGCTTGTTAATGAATACAAACTCACTAAATGTAACCAGTGAATTTGTATCTTCAATGTTAGATATACATTCACTGACCGGCTTAGCGAAAATATATTTTCACCAGTGAAAATATATTCTCACTGGTAATACAAATTCACTGTAACATATACATTATTTAAAAATAAATATTAAAATGTTTAAAGGAAATAAAATCTTTTGTTAATTTTGTAATCAATATTATAGAACAACTTATTATCATTATCCCTCTAAGTTTTTTATTTTCCTTGAAATGAGATGCAATTAGGAATTTTCAACATCCGCCTGTTTTCTTCGTCTACACTGAGTCCTTTTAGCTCGCGTACGAGACTTTCGTTTGTTTCCTTGTGACGACGGATGAAACTGGATCCACGATAATTGTCTGGGTAGCGACTGAAGCTACACTAGTGCCGATATATAGGACTTCTGGAGTCAGTGGCGTATTTACATTTTCTCCATGTCCCGAACATGGAACTCGTTTAGGAGAATAATTCCCTTCCTTCAGGTTGTGAATGGGAAAGATGTTTCCTGGATCGATTACCGAAGGTGCATTGACGCGCTTCTTGAGTTCTGACGAAGTATACACTTGATGTAAGGCTCGGGACTGTTCCTTCAGGAGGACTCGTTGTGATCGATTCTCTTCCAAGAGGCTATCGCGGCAATGTTCAAGCCGGAGGATTTTCTTCTTTCATCTGGACGGAAACCACGAAAAAGTAATGCGCGACGAATGTTGGGATGGCCAGTCAATGCAGCACTTTCACTGTGACTTTTCCACAAAGGTAACATCCGTAAATAATGCCTTTATGAAAGCCTGTAACCTCTTTTCGAGTAGCCATATTCTAAGAAAATGACAATCCTTCATTAACATGACTCACTATTATGACTATTGTGGATCTGGTGTGAGTAGTCGTATTCTCTGTATGTGCGTGCTTGTGTACACGTGCGCATACAGCATGTTGATGGTGTTGGTGACCTTTGTTTCCATTGCTGTTCAAATTTGCACTGCACACGTTCATTATAAACTGCAATATGTAAATAACTGCCTGACTGGAGACTTTTGGTAGGCCGGGTATATTCAAGTGTATCATAAAATTATCACCAACCCGAACATGAACAATTGAATAAACTTAAAATAAACGATTAAATAACAGAATTGCACACACACACAGTCAATACAAAATTAAAAACTGAAATTCCAAGTTTCAATGGATCAACTATTTATTTTAAATTTATGAATTATTTTTAAATATGTTCATAAATTACTATATGAATTTAATAAAAGAAATTCTAAGAACAAGCTTATGACTTACAATTTCGAATCAGTGAAGGTTAACTGTTATTTTCAACATCTATTACAAAGAAATTTATCGATAAATAATTAAATTTGTTACATTCAATATTATACTTATAACTCTGTTGCAATAACTGATAACCGAATGTATATATTAATTGATAAAACAAAATTGTATACAAAAAAAATTCAAAATGAGCTATCCAATCAGATATGAACTATGAAATACAACATTTATTTATCTAACATACATACTAAGACACACTAAATATTCTAGGAATTAATCTGCATACATCCGTTTGCTTGGATTAAAAAAATCGAATATATAAATCGAATCACATGACTTATAAATTTTATTCCAAGAATGATTTCAAATATTAAACTAATAATTTTAGTTCTCTTTGTATCGAGCGTAAAATCTAGCAATGTAATTAATGATTTTGTAGACGGCTTAAGAGACATGTGTGGGAGTTCAGAATGTCTAAATGATAAAAGTATTTACAAAAAGTTTTTTATCAATAATTTCTATTCCATTATATTGTAAGTATTTTAATTGTTGAATTTTATTTTTTTAGTTGCCACATCATTTGTCAAACCCTATTGTTGTGGGGTGATAGATATAAAATGTTGTTATGAGTTAACACTTTTATCAAAGATCATTATTGGAGCCATTGTAGCAGGAATTATTATCTCAATAATAATATCAATTGCATGTTGCTGCTGTCGTCGATATTAGTTTCAAAGAAGTTTCAATATATAAAAATCTTGATTTGTAATCAAGTCATTTGTAATTTAATTTGATATACATTTTTAAGTGTATCTTACATACGCTTTCTCTATGATTTTATACTTCAATATTTTTTATTATTGTTAATGTTAAATAAATTTTATAATTGTTTTTTAATCATTTTAGTTGATTATTTAATAATTGAACTTTTAGGGGCTATATGGTGAGTGCTTTACCAACATATAATACCGACTGTTAAAAGTGATAAAATTTCAATGAAGTTTTATTATTGATTAGATTCAGAGCAAGATTTATATCAAAATAAAATTAATGCAGTGAAAAATGAGACGAAAATATTTATTAGTCACAAGTGCAGATTTTGTGAATAAGAATCGAATTTGTTGTAAATATATAAAGAATGTAAAACCATTTTGGTTGGAAACAATAAAAATTATACCTTATTTATTTGAGCACAAGTTTAACCTTTTTAATGGACTATTATAAAAATTTTATAATAATTTAAAAATTAGAGTAATTTATTTTTTAGGAATTACAAAGACCTTCAATAATTTAAAATTCATCGCAGAAGTGCTTTAATGTGCTTATGGCATTTTAAAAAGTTTATTTTCAATAAAATATACAGTAGTATACGCTTGTTAAGAATGTTTCTATGACGAACATATTTGCAGTCACCATAAAACAATATAATTTGTCTTATAAGATTCATGAAATAGTTGTTAGAAAATAATTACCATCCTAATTACTGGTTTTCAAAACTCTTTTTACCATATTTGTGTAGTTGTTGCCGCTAATGTAATTTTATTTTGATGGTTACTAGTAGTTGGTATAATTTCTATTGACTTAGGCAATTGAATTTTGTAAAAACAATAAAATTACTCAATGTAGGGACACGAAACTAATTTGCATATAGTTTTTATTGAAAACGACATTGAATGCGATCATAGAAATATTTGTTACGGTAGTCAAGGTTCCAATGAAAGCATCGACACTTGATCTGGCGATTATAGTGAGATTGTTGATGAACTCGAATTTGGGCATATAGACTCCAGTATCGTACGATGTGAAAGTATTGGAATCTTTATCTGGAATAACTCCTTTTTTATCATTAACTCCTTTTGGCAATCGAAGACGGGTGGGTCAGTAACGAACTTTACCATGAGAATCACTAGAATCGCGAATTAATATTCTAAGGAAAATTTATTTGGTTGAATAGAAGGTGAACAGAGAGATCACAGCTAGGAAAACAAAGGTTTCGGCTTCTTGAATGATTGGCATATTTTTCTATTGATTTTGATGAGGGTTAACGATTGGGATGTCGAATGATGCATGAATTGTTTTATCCAGTTTTTTAATGAAAAGAATATTTAAACAATAATTTTTAATTAATTAATTTAATAATACATTTTAAGTTTAATTATTAAGTTGATATTTTTATTGATGTGGAAGTCTTTATGAATTAAATAAATGTTCAAAAATTTGCAAATAAATATGCAAATTCATATGCTTAGCAAATATCTATCTGTGGTAATTAATACATTGTTATCAGTCATTTCTAGATACGCGAAAACCAAATCTAAATAATTTAATATAATATTTAATTTCAAATCAAAATTTTAATGAAATTCCATTATACCTCATTAAGACTAGTTTTGTTGGGCTAGTTTTAATGAGTCGGAAATACATAGCATAAAAATCGCACCAAGTGAATTAAAACCTATGATCATACACCAAATAATACAAAACAATGTATACAGCACACTGAAAATAAATAAAACACGTATAATAAAATCAAGAAACGCAAGAAGTTGCAATCACCAACATAGTTAAGAGAAAAATAACGCATTCGAAAAATCTGCCAGCTAGAAAATAATAGAATAATAAATAAAATAAAAAATTGATAATATAAAAAATAGGAATGATTATTGGTCGTATTTACATAATCGAATTAATTAAGGATTAAAATTACATGTTAAAATTAATAAAAATTAAATTAATTAATTAAATTAAATTAAAAAATTGAACACACTTATATATGTGTGTGCAACATACGAAGGACCGTAATCGAATTAATTAGGGATGTTATGGCTCGTATTTACACACAAAGGAGCTATGGAAATGAGTACATACGTTAAGAAAATGTTCTAAATAAATAAATTTAAAAAATTGAAACTAAAAATTTCCATTACAATTGATAAAATAATAAAAATTAAAATAAAATTAGTTAAAATTATTTAAATTATAAAATTTATAAAATTAAATTGTTAAAATTAATAAAAAATAAATAATTTGATTATTTAAATCAATTAAATTAAATTAAAAAAATTTCACACACTCATATGTGTAATATGTGCAACGTAATTCAAAATTACCACTTTCTGATTGAATCTAGGGGCAGCGAATGCAATCAAAATCAGTATAAATACTGATTGGAAAATTCAGTTCAACAACTTGTTGTTTGATTAAACAAAATTATGCATTTGTTTTGATGAAATTTTAGACACAATTTTTCCGTGTCATTTTAACCTGTTTCTCAGTTTCGATTTATGCCATTGTGGTAAGTTTGTTTTAGATTTCGTAATTTTATGTACGAAGTAATGTTTTAAGTTAATAAATCTTCATATTCAATTTAGTTTTTTTTGTTTTATATTTTTTATTTTATCGTTTGTTTCTTGTTTTAATTTTTATGTTTTGAGTAATAGTTCCGGTGAAGTGGATCTTACCATTAGCCAATGACCAGGCTTCTGATCTTGTGGGTTAAAGGTAGTTTCAAGACACCAGCTAATTTGATTCGACATGGAGGGCCTCAGTCGAGTCGATCGCTGGCACCTTTTTATGAATTGAATTTTAAGTTATAAGGAAAGTAAGATTAATTTTAGGTAGAGAATGTTTAGGTTAGGGTAATATTAAGAAATCACGGAGTAATTAGAATCAGTTTGGCACAGAATTAGAAATATAGGTAGATCCCTGCTCAAATATTTCAAAGAATTAGTCGAATATCCTGAAATTCGGCAGAAAGTATAGAACAACACTTGTAAATTGATAAATAAGGGCGGATCCCTGCGCAAAGTTTTCGGAGATAACATTGGAAAACATCCAGTAATGAGGAACATAATTACCTAAATCAATAACAACAACCTAAAAGATAGATAATGAAAAATGCTCAACTTTATGTATTTGATAATAATGAACCCAAGAGTATTTGAATATTGTGTTTATTAAAAATAATAATTCAAATATGAAAATGACCATTATCCTCTGTTTTCATATCATATTTTAGATGTTCGAAAAACACATTGGATGTCATTTTTAATCGAATTATCTATGCAGATTTCAGAATGTCCTTTATATGGCACACAGAAATAATTTGTGTTAAATATTTTTCTAAGTTTCTGCTCAACTTTTCTCTCTTTGATAATGTAGTGCATGTTGAAACACTTTTTAAATATATGTATTAAATTTTATATATTACATTATATATTAAAATATTTTGAGTGCAATTTTGTTTAACCCTTTAACCACTGTCGGGACATATATGTCCCAGTCAAATTTAAAAAATATATAGATGCCTTATTCTCTGTGCTATTACAACCAACGCTTGTTCCACTCGTGTTTATAGTATTTTCGACTAGTTTCGTCTATACTCGTTAATATACGTTCTGCTGGCTAGCAAACGTAACATTTTATTTCATTCGTTGTCACAGTTTACAGCATGTGCTTTGTGAAATAGTGGTTATAATACCTACATTATTGTTTATTTTGGGAAGTATTTATATAAAAACTTAAGCACATTTATTTTTTGTGTATATGCATATATTTTTTTTATAAAGCTGCATGCAATAATAGTTTTTGCCTTACATTTAGTTAGTGGGACATATATGTCCCGCACTCAAACTTCAAATTTGCAGCATAGGAAAAATTTGAAATTGTTGAGGATACCTAAATAATAATTCATAAAGAAATAAATAAAATTACCTGGGGGAAGATCGCCATGACAAACGGGACGATCTATAGAGACTCAGAAAAGAAAACGGAAGTAAAAAGAAATTAAAAATGAGAAAGAAAAAGGAAATAAAAGTTATCAAACAAGAAAATAAAAATCAAGGTCAGTACTAATTAATTAGTACAAAAAGGAAAAGGAATTTTGAAATCAGGGAAAAAGGAAAACAGCAATATCCTTATCTCGACAGCTTGCGAGTGATAACAGAATTGCTGGGAGAAGGCGGTTAAAATAAAAAGGGAAAAAGCAAAATATCTCGACATCTGTCAGAGATAAGGCTGACAGCGGGTAACGCAAAAAAAATGGAAATGGGAAAACGAAAGCTGTCGCCAGTGCCATAAATAAGATAACTATATAAGGGAAAACTGGTAAACATGAAATTAGAACAAAAAGGGGAACAAAAAGAGACGACAAATTTAGAAGGAAAATTAGAGACGATTTGAGAGACGATTTGGAAGACGATTTGGAAGACGATTTGAGATACGATTTGAGAAATAAAATTATTGGAGAAAATTAGACGTTGGACGAAACGTTGTTGGACAAACGATTGTTAAAATAATTGTAATGGAAATAATTGTGGAAAATAATTATTGGAGAAAAGTTGAAGAGAAAAATTAGTTGAATAATAAAACGAAAAGAAGTTATTGATTATTTGAATAAAGTTTGAAAGAAAGTCAAAGAAAACAACCAGCTCAAAATCCCAGTTTAGAAACCAATCAGTAATTTGTGATCTTTTAATCCGGTGTTATACGAAAGTGCTATTCCTCACCGAGTGTTGCAATAAGCACTGTATAGTCACCCAGCAGAGTGTTGAATTTATTGTCAGTGTCAAGAGAAAGTTTATTTGTGATTATCAATAAAGATTTCTGTTGTCAAGTGTTATTTGTGAATTATATAAAGACACGCTTGGAGTCAGAGTAACATTAAATTTTATCACCAACTCAATAACCCAACAAAATCAACATTACACATTTTAAACAAGCTAAATAGCTGATTTCTATCGTTAAAGTTACAGAAATTTCATTTTTTAAAATTCTTCGTCAAAGAGTTAAATAACATTAATTAAAAAACTGGCTCTTTTTCAAAAAAAAACAAAACAACATGGCTACCTTACCAGCAGCAACAGACAAAACTCCACCATATTCAGATTTAACAATAAACAACCATTTAAACATCAACAACAAAAATGCCAATTCAATGAATAACTTGGAACAGAGTACAAACAAATGATACAATCGCAAATAAATATGAAAATTTATTTTTCGAAATTTTTAATTGGATTATACTATGTGGAACTTTCAATTAATCTATTTGTCCGATTATTAGCTTGCTGTGCGGGTAGGTCCACCACGACAATGGTATCAGAAGTGTTCCTGGCTGAAGTAAGTTTTATTAAATTGTTTGCATTCCTTATTTCATCTAATTGCACTCTATCAAATATATACAATTTAAAGTTTTAGTTAAATATTGTATCGAATATTAAACATTAACAAATATTATAAAAAGAGTTTTGTAATAATATTTTTATCAAGTTTCATATTATATTAAATATTATCAAATATTATTATCAAATATTAATTTTCAAATATTACGAAAGTCATAAAAGGGATAACGACTCTTTCCGTAACATTTCCTCTGCAAACGTACCCAACAATATCAAAAACAGTTTTTTTCACCGTAAAGTCGATAATTATCTTCATACACCTCCTTCTAACGTACACGTTTTTTAAACACTGTTCTCACACTATGACTCTGATCACTCTTACTCAACCTCCAGACAGAGCAGTTATTTCTATTACACAACGGGTTTTCCGTAACGAACCTTGTTCAACTCGCACCAGACACCGTACTCTCTGCCAGTGCTCGAAGTGAGGCGGGATAGCCGGGATATTATCCCGGCATTGATTATGTAGGCGGAATGGCATCCCGGCACTTCATTTCATATAATCTATAGGTTTATCCCGGTACTTATTTCATTTTATAGGCACATAAATACTGCAATTAAGGTCACACATAGTACATCCATATATGTATGTATATATATTCTTTATTCTCTATTCTCTATTCAATTAAGAATTTCCCAAGCAGCAGTAATGGATAGGTAGGTATATTCTCTTATTTATTTTAGTTAAACCAGCAAGTTGTTTGTTGAGTTATTTATACTGCGACCCCCTCTATATATAATGTGTGCATGCTTGGTTAAAAATGAGAATCCGGCAGGGATTTACCCACCCCCCAAAATTGTTTGACACCCCCCCCCCTCCCACATTAAAACAGGTACACCCCCTGAAACTTATGATTAAATGGGTGGACACCCCCCCCCCCCCCCCCCCAAATAATTTGTTGGACACCCCCCAAAGTTTTGCAACACCCCCAACTGAAAATTTCTGCATAAAAGCCTGGAATCCCGGGTGCCACAGCATGCCTATCCCGGCACATATTTTGTTCCACTTCGAGCACTGCTCTCTGCACATATTTGTCACATCTAAGAAAATATAGATAATGAACAGTGACATAAGACCTTCTATAGGCAGTCCAGAACTCGAAAATGAAAATACAATGAGGAGTAGTTCTAGTATTAGAGTTCATCTGCTCATTGATTTTCAGCCACTGTGTACATTACCAACATGGTTGTTGCCATGGATATGCAGATGGTATAAAGTAAAATAATCATGAAAGCGTTTAGGAAAGAGTCGATTCCAAATTCATAAACAACCCTTGAATTTTTATATGACACCCCCCCTAAGCACCAACATTAAGAAAAATTAATAAATGGTGTTATCAATTATTTCAAAAAAATGATAAATATAAAACAAATCAAAAAATATATATTATCAAACTAAAATGATTAATAGTTATAATAGTTTAGGTAATATGATAAAATACTAATAATTAACTAAACAATAAATCAAGAATTAAATATACGTGGCAATAGTTTAATTATAAGAAAGGGCCACTCAAATATTTTTGCAATTTTCCCGTCATTGTCAAGTAGGATAGAATAATTATAGAAAATACAGATTTTTAAGCAAATTTATAAAATATAAATTTTTTATACTAAAAAATATTTTTTGAAAATTAAAATTTAAATAATAAATTATTTTTAATTTGTTGCAAATCTATGTGTTAAAAGGAGATTTTAAAATATTTTAATTTAAAATTATTTAATATTTCTAAATTATTAAAAAGGTATCGTTATCAAAAAACGGTTGAGAATTATTGTTTTATAAATTGGTAAGTTTCAATTAAGACGATATATCCAGCAATACCACTTGAAATCCTGAGCCAATTCAGACCACCACAAATCTAACATTGAGAACAAAATACTTATTTGCATAAGCTTATTTAAAATAATTTTTAAAATTAATATTTTCCTCATAGAAAAGCTTTAATTAAAATTAATAATTTAATAAAAAATTAGATTTGTGTTACAATTCAGTTAGATATTTTCAAATTATATAAATACCGTCATATAATATTGAATTTCAAAATATTGGATTTTAAGTATTTGTGATAGGCATTTATATTCATGATTGAAAAAATATATATGTTGTTCAAACTATTTAGAAACTAATTTAACTTTTAAAATAATTGTGTTATGTACAAGAAAATTTTACAATTTCATACTTGTTAAATTTAATTTTAAATTATATTATTATGACAAATTTTTGAATCTTTTTCCATTTTAAAAATCTATAAAAAATATTATTTATTTAAGTTAAATAAAGTATCTCATTTTAAAACAATTTAAATTGTTTTAATATTATATATTTTTTATTACAACCTTATGTCTGATAAAGTTAAAGTCTTAGTAAGAAATCCCTATGAATACATGCGGGAAACAAAGAATGAAATTCATAAAGGTTTACATATTTATTTTAATTTAATATTAAATTTCACTAGTTCCTAGAAACCACCAAGAATCACTTCATCCCTTTGCACAGGAACGAGAATACATTAGAGCAATGAATGCGTCTAAAATACAGAGAATGCTAAGCAAACCGTTTATTAGATCACTTAATGGTACCCTAGATGATGTTCAAGTTATTAGCACTGATCCTAAAAAAGCTTCTCTAGCTGCATTTGGTACTTCAGATGGACGAGTAATTAATTAAAAAAATCTATCACTATTTATTACTTCTTAGGTTCAATATTGGAATGTTTCTTCATGTTTAAAACTCTTTGATTTTAAAGCACATGATGGTATTATATCTGGTGTTTCACATTTTGATGAAGGCAATTTTTTAACAGTAAATACAATTATATAATTAATAATTTTAATTTCCTGTTATTTTCCTAGTGTGGTTATGATAAAGTAATAAATCAGTGGGATTTTTCAAATATATCTGACAATGAAGGGTGTAACAAGAATGTTCCCCCAATCAATACTTTTCACATTGAAAATGTTCCACAAAGTTTAAGTACTCAGCTTTTTGATCAGCATTTTGCAATAGGGACTAGTGAATGTGTTTTAATTTATAAGTTGGGTTATTCGAATAGTGAGGTTTACACTACTTTCGGTCAAAATGATCGGGAGAGCGTACATTATGTTAAATTTCATCCCACTGAAACTAACATTCTCTGTGGGTTGACAAATAATAATAAAATTAATTTATTCGATATTAGGCAAACACAAATGTCAGCGCAAGTAGATATTTATAAAACTTTACAAGTTCTATTTTTATTTTTATCTAGCTTAAAATGACACACAAAAGTAACAGTATGTCTTTCAATCCTCAGTTTCCAGTTTATTTAACTACATGTTCCGCTGATTATAATTTATATACGTTTGATAGTCGTTTCTTTAAAAATCCCGTTAAAATTCACACTGGCCATGGGCAATCAGTTAGTGATGTTTGCTATTCGAATCGGGGCCATGAATTTGTTTCTTGTAGTGTAGACAAAACGGTAAATTAAATTACCTTAAATTGCTTTTCTTATCTTAATTTATCTTAGATTCGAATTTTCAATAAGGATGATTCAATTTCGAGGGAAATATACACTGTCAAACGGATGATGAGGGGAATTACCGTGAGATATACATATGATGACGCGTATATCCTGTCGTCATCATCAGATCACAATGTCCGACTGTGGAAGTCAAATGCTGCTGAGAAATTAGGACCGGTATTGTATATATTTGTATATTGTCACGTGATAATCTATTTCCAATAGAAAACACCGAGAGAAAGAATGAGCTTGATGGAAGCAGATAAATTGAGAGAGAAATATGCTTTGAATCCGAATGTGCGCAAAATTCAGAACAGGAGAATCATTCCACACAAGATCAAAACTTTGAATAACGAGAGTAGAATAATGCAACAGAAACGAAACCGAAAAGAACGAAATACTCTGGTTAATTCGAAACCAGGCACTGTTGAAAAGCAAAATAAATTCATGAAATCCGTGGCCGATGATCAATCATAAATAAAATTATATTCTTTTTTTATTAAAGTTTTTATTTATGAAATATGATATAGGAACGTTGTTTATCTTTACATAAGTGAATGTTTTCGAATAATATTAGCAATTTTCATGAATTCTGGTGGTTCAATATATTAAATGTGAATTTTTATTACAATTTTTATAGGACATTATGGACAGGGCTTTTCATAACACATCGTACGAAAATAGCAATAAAATGTTGATCGAGCTTTTAATAAGGAGTTGATTTGAAATATATATACAATAGGGAAGATATGATTTTAAAATAAAATAAAGCAAACAAAGAAAACCACAAGATTAAATGAAAAACAATTATATGTTCTAAATAAAAAAAACTGCAAATTTCAGGAATGAATTTGAAGAAAATAATTTTCGATGACTTTTTCAAATAAATTAGTGTTTATGGTTTGTTTGAATAAACCACTGATTTCAAATAATTACATAAAAAGTAATCTAAAGGAATTTAATAAACATTACTTAGAGGCCTTACCATCTTAGACAGTTGCTTCTAATTGGCAGAATAAAAATTTTTAACAATTTTTGATTTTTCCATAAATCGAATAAAATGGAGTCTTATCATATTTCTGCTTTCCTCGTCTAAATATGCTCGAACAAGGACATTTTTTTGTTGTTCATCTAGCTTGATCAGTAAATTAAATTACTTTAAAATGCTTTTCTTATCCAAATTTATCTTAGATTCGAATTTTCAATATGGATGATTCAATTTCGAGGGAAATATACACTGTCAAACGGATGATGAGGGGAATTACCGTGAGATATGCATATGATGACGTCATCATCGGATCACAATGTTCGACTATGGAAGTCAAATGCTGCCGAGAAATTAGGACCGGTATTGTATATATTTGTGTATTGTCACGTGATAATCTATTTCCAATAGAAAACACCGAGAGAAATATGCTTTGAATCCGAATGTGCGCAAAATTCAGAACAGGAGAATCATTCCACACAAGATCAAAACTTTGAATAACGAGAGTAGAATAATGCAACAGAAACGAAACCGAAAGGAACGAAATACTCTGGTTAATTCGAAACCAGGCACTGTTGAAAAGCAAAATAAATTCATGAAATCCGTGGCCGATGATCAATCATAAATAAAATTATATTCTTTTTTTATTAAAGTTTTTATTTATGAAATATGATATAGGAACGTTGTTTATCTTTACATAAGTGAATGTTTTCGAATAATATTAGCAATTTTCATGAATTCTGGTGGTTCAATATATTAAATGTGAATTTTTATTACAATTTTTATAGGACATTATGGACAGGGCTTTTCATAACACATCGTACGAAAATAGCAATAAAATGTTGATCGAGCTTTTAATAAGGAGTTGATTTGAAATATATATACAATAGGGAAGATATGATTTTAAAATAAAATAAAGCAAACAAAGAAAACCACAAGATTAAATGAAAAACAATTATATGTTCTAAATAAAAAAAACTGCAAATTTCAGGAATGAATTTGAAGAAAATAATTTTCGATGACTTTTTCAAATAAATTAGTGTTTATGGTTTGTTTGAATAAACCACTGATTTCAAATAATTACATAAAAAGTAATCTAAAGGAATTTAATAAACATTACTTAGAGGCCTTACCATCTTAGACAGTTGCTTCTAATTGGCAGAATAAAAATTTTTAACAATTTTTGATTTTTCCATAAATCGAATAAAATGTTCTAGGAGACTTAACTCAGTTATAGGCAAGTTGAATGATTAGAGTAAAGGGGTTGGATATAGTGAATGGGTTAACTGAATGGGTTGAATAAATCGACTATGAGAGCTAAGGGTGTAAAATCTGTGAAATGAATAATTTCCTCACTTTAATGAAGATTCTTATCACCAGAGAATAATATTTTCATTGTTAATTTTATCTATGTGTTTAAAGAATAATTATCTTTCGATTTTATCCTACAATTGCTTACCATTTCAGAATAAGATTTTTATCAAAGTTTAAGATTTGTGATAATTTGACTGATTCAATGATAAATTTGATGGAGTTATTGTTAATTCGTTTTATTATATTTACTCTGAGTTTATCTGACAGGATGTTTTGCCCCAAATGGGTACTGGTCTTCAGTTTTGATGATTTTATATGAATGATTATTTAGGTAAATTTGGTGTTTAAGGCATTCATTGGTAATTTTTTAGAGTTAATGGTTTTAGAAAATATTAAACCCATTATTTTTGTGAATTTCATGTTGATTGAAAGAATTCAATCAAATTTTAGGGTTTTAATTGTAATTTTAATTGAATTTCTTGATAATTTGCTATATTTTTATTGACTTGTTTTTAATTTTGAATAAAAATTATTTTTAATGACAGCTAGGTTAATAATTAGAGTAATCAGGAAATAGAATAAATTTTGATGATGACAAATGATATTGAACTTGATTTGGTTTCTAGCAGTTAACTGTTTATTAGAAGTACATAGTTAGAAAAATCGATGATTTTTAGTGTTGGCGTATTTTGTATTGAAAATAAGCGTAGCCATATAGACCCTTTTTTGTATTGAAAAATCCAGAAAAAATAAGTAGCCCACTGCAGCAATATATATTATCCTGAATTTTCAAGTGTGCGTTAGATAAGGAATGTTCTTTAATTTTTTTGCGAAGAGAAGCCTGTCTACTATCATTTTTAGTTCCATTTGGAGTTATGGTACACGAAATCCATTCCTTAGAAACATGTACTTTTTTTCTGTCTCAGTTGCTAAACATTTAATTTGCGAATAATCTTTACATCCTAATTTGCCATCATTTATTATCAGCCATTTATATTGTTCTGTAAATGAACTTACTTGCTTTTCATTCCAACAATCAGGCAATTGGGTATTAATATTGGTATTTGAAAATAAATCTTCCTCAATTTCTACAGGTACAACAGATGTTTCTTCAATATGTGCGTTAAAATCAGGTGTTATGATATTTGAGTTTATTTGTGTAACTTCAGAATTGTTTAATCTGTTGCCAATTGTTTTTTCAGTCATTTTCGGTTGCGGAGCAAAAAACGACAATAAATTTCCCAGTTTTCTCTTCATTTTGGATAAACAATCACTATAATTTACATAAAATTAGTATTCCTTATTTGTTTTAATATATTTTAATAATAATTATTACTTACCTATTAGAAATTGTAAATTTAGTTTTAATATTTTTATATTAAACTAGCTAGCTATTAATTTTATTTTATTAAACTAAAACGTGTACACATTAATACATTCCAGCCTAATATGAAAGACTATGTAAATTGTTATAGCAATACAAAACTATATATAACACAAAATCAAATATCAAGGCCTACTACCATCAAAATAAGTAATTAACGGTTAGTTTTAAATTTTTTGTTTGGCAATTCAATTAATTTAACAACCGGCTCGGCGTTTTTTTATTGCCAACAAACGGCTCGCGCGAGCCGGAGCGAGTCGACTCCAGCACACCACCATATATACATATATATATTACTTTTTATCAATTTTATTCATCCATTTTAATATAGAGAAAACCCATCTGTCGAAACCTGTGTCGTATGTGCAGATAGATAAATTTTTGAGATTTTCCCAAATACCAGAATTGCTATACCAGAATTCAAAAACATCTGTAGAACCTAGGTGAATTTCAAAATTATCAAAAAATTATTAGTGAATCTAAATGATAGGTTACTTTTCAGTGTAATGCGAGATTAAATATATAAATAAAAGGAGCGTAATACGATTTACATTCATTTCATTTTCCATAAAGTTATGATCGATTTATTTGTTTAAAGAAATCTTAAGCGAGTAACAGATTTAGTTCATCATGAGATCGATTTTGATTGGCTGACTAAAACGCTTATTAGTATTCCTATTTCATTGTTTATCATTGTTTGGTTTGACAGTTGAAATGTTGAGTATTATTCGTATTCTGTTAATTTTTTCTCTGGTTTTCCTCATAAAGTCTGACAATCCTTTTGATATTTTTCGAATTCGATGTGGACAAATCATTTGTGAATCAAATGGCGACAGTAAGTTTTTTTAATGAAAGTTTTATGGAACAATTAGAAATTGAATTAAAATTTACTTAAATTTATCGAACATGCTGAATCTTCAAATACAAGTTAAATGGTTTTAGAACAATTTGGAAAATGTTTATCTTTACATAAATGAATCTTCGAATAATATTAGAAATTTTCATGAATTCTGGTGGTTCAATATTTTAAATGTGTATTTTTATTACAATTTTTATAGGACATTATGGACAGGGCTTTTCATAACACATCGTACGAAAATAGCAATAAAATGTTAATCGAGCTTTTAATAAGGAGTTGATTTGAAATATATATACAAAAGGGACGATATGATTTTAAAATAAAATAAAGCAAAAAAAAAAACCACAAGATTAAATGAAAAACAATTATATGTTCTAAATAAAAAAAAACTGCAAATTTCAGGAATGAATTCGAAGAAAATAATTTTCGATGACTTTTTCAAATAAATTAGTGTTTATGGTTTGTTTGAATAAACCATTGATTTTACATAATTACATAAATGAATTTAATAAACATTACTTAGAGGCCTTACCATCTTAGACAGTTGCTTCTAATTGGCAGAATAAAAATTTTTAACAATTTTTGATTTTTCCATAAATCGAATAAAATGGAGTCTTATCATATTTCTGCTTTCCTCGTCTAAATATGCTCGAACAAGGACATTTCTTTGTTGTTCATCTAGTTTGATCATTTCAAAATAGTTTTTTATTGACATGACAAATTCTTCAAAATCTTCACCAATTGAGTACATTTTTGGTTGATGAATAATCTGCAGCAATTCGGATATTCCTACCAGACATTTGAGTTGTGCTCGTATCTATTCGTTAGATATAACGACTATGCTACCACAATATATATATATATATATATATATATATATATATATATATATATATATATATATATATATATATATATATATATATATATATATATATATATATATATATATATATATATATATTTGTAACAGCACAACAGCTACATAATTGAAACTTGATGTTAAGTGAATATTTAAGCCTTACAAACTATGGTCATACTTCGCAAAAAACTATTTCCATTAGGAACTAGCAGCATATAGTGTACAAGCACACTGACAATACAGTATTGATATGTCAAATGGTTTATGATTATATTTCATAATTACTTATTACTGAAGTATAACTTTGCAGAAGCATTCCAATAGATTGAATTACAGTCATCCACCATGATATTCGGCATGCAAGTCCTAGTTACTTTAATTAAGGGTTAATGACGGTACTCCTTCATTAAATTAAAATACAGCAACTTTTTCTGCAATTATTGTCTTCGATAACTTCATCATCGTCTGATATATATAAAAAATTAATCTCATATTTTATTTGTAAAAAGGTAATTTTTAAAATTAGTAATTACCCAAAACTATATAATAATAATAAATATCAATTTATTTACTTTAAAATCTATTTAAAAACTTGATAAAAATAAAAAAATAAAAATAAAAAAAATAAAAAAAAAAGTTAAAAATTTATGTTAACGTAAAATATGAAATAAAGATAATGCTATATACTACACTAAAACCTCAATATGCGTCGTTTTCGAAGTTGCGTCGTTAAAATTTTGATTTGCGTTGCTTAAATTAAACTGTTCGTAGAGAAATTTCTGAATTAGCTAGAAAAGCAAACTTTGAAGGCATGGAGGAAGCTGATATTAAGGAGATATTGATATCACATGATGAAGAACATAATAATGAAGATTTAATTTCTATAAATGTTGAACGCTCTTTGGTAGACGATAATGATACACCTGATATAGTTCCAGAAGAAAAACAGTTAACGGCTCGTTGTATTTCGAAAGCAATGCAACTCATTTCACAGCCAATGGGCATTGTGTAGATAATGACCCTGACGAAAATCGATGCTTAACGGTTACGCGAACTATTGATAACCTTCATTAGTAATCAATGGATTGTACAAGTTGCAATTACAGTCAATCAATTCTAATATAGACAATTATCCAGCGCTTATTACATAATAGCCATAAATAGCCATCCATGTACAATTCGCCAAAACAATAATAATTATTAATCGCCGATCGATTTAATCACAGGAATCTGTTATTCGAATGCTCTATTGCTTGAAAAATTTTATTAACTCATTTTCCACCTTTATATTATTTTTACAAAGATTCTCGTTATCCTCGTTATCAAATATCTCTTCTTAATTCTGAACTCAACTTTTTAACTCCATTTTTAAACTTCTTTCTAACTCTCTTCTAACTAATTCTAACTAACTCTGATCTCAGCATCCTTCTCATTTATAGTTTGTTACAACTGTGGTACTTGAGATAATTTTGTTTTTCCATTTTTTCCCTTCCCACATTTTCTACTGCCCCTAACTTATCTTTGACAAATGTCGAGACATGTCTTTCTTTTTTCCTTTTTCTATTAGGCCGACTTTTCTTGAAATTTCAATATCTGTGACAAACTGTCAAGACATTCCTTTCTCCTCCTTTGTACTTATTAATTAATGACAACCTTTGTTTTAATTTCTTGTTTGCTTTCTTTTGTTTGATTTATCTTTCTAATTTCTTGCTTCTTTTTACTTATGTTTTATTCTCTGCGTTCCCATGGATCGTCCAGCTTGTCATGACGATTTTCCCCAGGTAATTTTATTTATTTTTCATATTATTTATTATTCAGATATCCTCAACATTATTATTATTTTTAATTATTTTAGGCGAATATTTTGTATTATTTAAATATTCTAGGGTTGTTGATAGATTTGTCATTAACTCTCCCCTAAACGCCTAAATGATTATTTTATCTTTAACTAATCGTGTACAGTAGTATATAGTGAGGAACCCAACTCACTTTCAAGTTCAATGTCATGAAATCTCAAGATCAAATATAAACCAATCGAATCATTTTTTTAAACCTAAATTTTATTTAATTACTTTTATTTATTTATTACATATTATTATATTATTATTATTATTATTATTATTATTATTATTATTATTATTATTATTATTATTATTATTATTATTATTATTATTATTATTATTATTATTATTATTATTATTATTATTATTATTATTATTATTATTATTATTATTATTATTATTACTATTATTATTATTATTATTATTTGATTTTAATTAATACTTTTGTTAATTTTTAATATATTACATTTATTAATTAATTATTTTATTATAATTTATTACATTTATTAGTAGTAGGATGTGTCCCCTTCAGAACAGTGATAGCCCTTCCCCCCAAAAAATTTTTTTTCAAGGTCAAAAAATATTTTTTTAGGTCAAAGTCAAATGAGTCATGCTAAAATTTTTAAATTTCAGAGTACCCACCAATAGATTTCATTGAAAAATAGCTCTTTTGAAAGGTGTTTGAGAGGTGAATATGATGGTCATAGCTTCGAGGGTTTATGGTGAGTCCTGAACCTTCAACACTATAAAAAATCTTTGGATTTTTTCAAACCTTATAATATGTGTTGAGGTTTCACTATTTGAGATCCTCAATTTTCTGATTCTTATATCAAAATATATATGTCTATATAGAACTTATCAGATAATAACAAATTCGGGTTATATATGTTTATTAAAAATAAAATATTCACCTAAAATTTCAAAAATGATTTACCAAATAGTGCGTGTGTATATTTTCTGTTATTTGACAGTGGTTGGTTGTTGTGTTATTTATGCATAAATTAAATAATGTATTTTCGACAAAAATTTTTTGAATTTTGTACAGGATTTCCTTCCAAAGTTTACTCATTAAGATACGACTTAATTTAAGGGCAAAATTCTCATTTTTACGCTACCTATATATAATTTTTCATCATTGTAGTCATGATTTAAAATTTATTAATTTTTCTAATTTATTCTTTTAGCTCGATAGAGATTGATTAAATGATTAACTTTTAATATTGCTTAGCAGAATATTATTTTATTATTAAATGATTGACTTTTTAATATTACCTAAGCAGAATAATATTTTATTATTAAATGATTGATGTTTTAATTTTTTCCTAATCAGAATATTATTTCCGGTCGTGACTTATGAAAAATATTAATTTTTATTATTGTATATTATATCATATTAAAATCCCCATGTGTAAGATTTTATATTTTTTCATAAAATAAAATATGTGCAAAATAAAAGATCAAATAAATATGTCTACACCACAAAATAAATAATTATGTTCGAATCGATAAATATGTACAAAACAAAAGATAAAATATAAAGATCAAATAAATATGTCTACACCACAAAATAGATAAATTTGTTCGAATAGATAAATATGTACAAAACAAAAGATTGAATAGTTAAATATGTCAACATACACAAGGGTAATATGTCTAATTAACTCAAGTAAAATATGTCCAATAAATATTCGTAATGAATAACTATGTCCAATTGCACATTTGTCTGAATTTGATATTTCTTGGTAGCAGCATTTATTATTATTAAAATAATAAATATTGATAAGGACTATCTTATAGTCGAAAACTTTTCATTAAATACATTATTTGCAGCAAAAGGCTTAAATTATCATTTTATTGTATTATTATTATTATTATTATTATTATTATTATTATTATTATTATTATTATTATTATTATCATTGGAGATATTAGTGAAAAACCTAAAATATTTTTTTTACACGCATACTTAAATTAAGGGGTAGAGAATTATTGTATGTAATGGGTAATAAATAAGAGCAAAATCATGAAATTTTATAAAAATACATGTAAATATCTTTAAAATTTATGAAAAATCTGTTTTGGGTTGAAAGTAAGTGTATGTTCGTAGAGAAATTGTCAATAAGGAGCAATAGTTAAGGGTAAATTTTACACACGCATTCGACACGTTAGTCATGCACATGTATTGCACATTCCTTGTTTAACACGGGTGTTTATGCTTAATATTAACTTAAAATAATTTAAATAACTAAATTTTAACATTTATTAACACTAAAATTGTCCACGAATCACAAATTAAAAATCATAAATAAATAAAAAAATAAAAATTCAACATTAAAATGATTAATTAAATACTTATTAATAATAATTTATAATTCTAATAAAAAATAATTTCTGTGTTTTTTATAAAAATTCTTATTAACACTAAAACTGTCTAGAAAACATCAACTAAAAATCATAAATAAATAACAAAATAAAAATTTCAAAACTCTATATGAACTTTTATGTTCATATATACAAAATAATAATATAACAAAATAATATCGTTAAATATTTGGTCCAAATGATCAGTGAGGATGTCAGGATCTCTGCTCCAGGCTGAATGTTATTATCAGCCACTTCAATGACATCAAACCCTAAATAATGCCCATATGCAAAACTGGAGTTTTCACCTACCCAAGCTCTCTTATCGCCGTGATTTGTTAAAGCTATTTTAGAATTTTTAAATGTAAAAAGCTGATGATTTGGGTTCCTATCCTAGTCTGAGGTGTAGAAATAATGATGTTATTGTTATAACAATCTAAATAAGATTGATGCTTTATATCTGTACCTGGTAATTGGACACCTTTAGCTCTCATAGTCGATTTGTTACCTAAAAGACTGTAGCACTTCGGGCGCAAGAAAACTACTTTACTATATCCAACACCCTTACTATCATCCTTAAACTTTCCTATAACTGAGTCGAGTCTCCTAGAATATAAATGATGCTTGATTCTGCTCTTAATTTTATATTTTTATTTATATAATTTTTAAAAATAGGGGCTTTCTTTGAATTTTATAGCTCTATATATATTTACAACTTTGACACCACGAGACAAATAAAGCTTGAGAAGCCACCAATGAAGAACATGGTTCTTCTTGGACCAATGCGTAAGCATCAGCTTCTCAACTTTCGAATCAGGTGGGCACATTTTCTCAGGAGCAAAAGGAAAGTCGTTCAGAAAATCGTGCAAACATTCCGGAATATTGATATCCACTCCGATGGTATCACCATAGGGCAGGATTTCAATATCATCATTCATACACTCAAGCAAAACATCATTCAAACCGTCATACACCCAAGTAAATTCAGCAAAAGGAAAATTTTTGCTAAGAACCCAACCATACAGATTATTTATATTACTATATACAAAAGCTCAGTGTCCTCAGAAGCAGAAACGTGTTGTTTGTTAACAAATGTTAACCCACACCGTATTCCTCCCTCGTAAAAATTGAACATTTCCATGTCCTGTGAAAGTTCTATGGGTTCTGTTAATATCTTAAGCGCGGAAGAACACCATAGAAATTTANTATAGTCAGCCAATGTTATACAATTTTGATGAGTCCTTAGTGTACTCATCTTTCGTAACACCAGACCAAATAGGAGGCAATTCATAAGTAGTTTCAAGAATATCCAATGAAGTCGCGAAATTATACGGGAATATCGATTTAGCATCTATTATTAATCTATCGAAAACAGAAGAAGTTAAAGGAAGATCAGTCAGTTTTTACAGCCTTAGCCAAAGAACAATTGACAAATTGCATTCTGTCGATAAATCGAACTGCCAATTTATTTATGTATGCAATCATTGAAATAAACTTTTCTGTTGTTGTAGGGATGATATTCAATTTCCATGATAGAAAGCTATTTAGACCGTGCTTTAAAATATGAGGCAAGTCATAATATCTTAAATTATGAAAGACGACGAAATAAGTTTCTTACAGAGATAATAGTTTCTACAAACGAAGAATTGACGCTGCTCAACAAAAGACATAGGCCCCAGCGGTTTTTTACCTTCGAAATCATAGTATGGTTGGATAATTGTGACAGCAATTTCCTCTACTTTCTTAAGAAATCGCAAGATAAAATCTAGACCAAGAAATTCGAAATATGATTTTGAGTTGTTGTAATTATTTATTATTGAAAGGCCTGCTGAACTAGGCAAATGAATTTGGTGATGTTTATCATGTTTAGGTAAAACCGATTCAAAATCGGCAAAAATTACAAAGGGTGGGGTGATTGTTTTTGAATAATTTAGAAATTCTAAATTTTTATTTGTAAGTAAAGTAAAAGGGTTGTACCCCTCTGATTTTTAGAGAATAAAGCTACATGTTTGTTGAAAGCATTGTCTAATCTGAAACCGTTAAGACACTACGGACACCATTGACATCTTATTTGAATGTTACAATCATCGTTTATGTGACAATTCATCAAACGTGTAATACTGGTCACTGCTGTGTAATGGTACCTATTCTTATTTTCTAACAATAATAAATAAATTGGAGTACCGCCTGTGACCTTTGTCCTATGTATTAAGGTTAAGTGGGGATGTTTAAAAACGTAATTGTCAAGTAACTCATCATCATCGATTATCACAGTAGGTGTATATGAAAGGATATTTATGGCAAGATTTAAGTTGGAATTTTTATTTTCAAATTTAGGAATATCACACAATTTCATTGGACAATCCGTGACTTCATCGTAAATAAAAAAACTTAAAAGATTATTATTTTGTAACTTTTTCAGGGTGACTTCCTATTTGTTCTCTTTACAAGAGCGCGAGAATGCTATAAAGGAAACACTTATGGTCATTATTTTTAACACTGATAATTTCTCCTTTAGATTTTAATGTGACAGGGGTACGAGTATAGCTATGACCTGATAGGCGACTAATAGGAGCAAATTTTGTCAGAATGAAATCTATTTCTAATATATTAATGACTTGCCAGCCACTACCTAAATACGTAAATTTTTCGAATTTTTTCATTTAACTTATTAACCCCCTCAATTAAAAATTTGACTGAAAATATCTCCGCTTTATTCGAGAAATAATTATCACGGATTTCCCCATTTTTTAATAAAAGTCGGAATTGGATTTTAACGCTTTCCATTTCATTTATTTCGGTTATTAATTTATTACAGATTCTCTCAGTTAAAGAGATTACAAGTTTGCAGATATCTGTTTCTGTGATTTAGCGAATTTGTGATTTCCAGTGTTGCAGGTAAAGTATGCAATAGAGTTGAATCAGTAATATTGTATACTTACCTGGCGCGAAGAGAAATCTTCGCGTCTCCTGCATAGTACTGACGAGAGCCAAAAGCTCGAAATTAGTCTACTATTGGGATTTGCACTGGATATTATATTATTATCATTATTATTATTATAATTATTATTATCATCAATATTAGATGGTTGCTGCATGCCCACTGCAAACTACCAGAAAAACATAAAAATTATTATTATTATTAATATTATCAATATAATATCTAATAATATTAAATAATATCTAATTATCAATTATTTGTCAATATTTAGTTCATCTTTTAAAAATAAATTTAATATAGAAAAATAACTAATAATTATACTATTTTATGAGAGATGTATATTTTTATTTTTAAATTTTTATTTTTAAATTCAATAGTCTTATAGGTACTTCCGTGTTATCTTACCCCCAAAACTTAAATTAAAAAAGAACACATAATTATTATATTTTCTAAATCACAGTTACAAACTCAGGAAATGTTTGTAAAGAGTTTGTAAATGGTCATCCAGGTGGCCAGAAAACCACAATGTCGTTGAGAATAGTGTCGAACACATCGGCACTCTTGCTTATAACACGTTTGTGCCACATAAACTCACATAATCACATAAATCACAGATAGCCTTAATAAATTCATGTTCAATAATGTTCGATAACGTCATCAATAATGTATTCTCTCATTTTTTATATTGTTATTTTAATTGTATTTTATAATTTAATTTTTGGGGGTAAGATAACACGGAAGTACCGTCTTATATTTATCAGAATTTGATACATCTCCAATAACAGTAGAGTGTTTTCTGTACATCTGCATATAAGGAGGCATCCCCAATAATAGTGGATGTATTATCTAATTCATCATGGATACTAATAGCAGTGTGTGCATTTTCATTGATTATCTGGCATTCACCTAAAGTTTTCAGTAATTTAATAATAAAATAAAATAAGGTTACTCGAATCGTCATCACTAATATTAATAATATAGTCCATTAGGTAACCTTGTACCATAAATGATCTGAAATAATAAATAAAAAATAATAATAATAAAATAATTTACCGTTCTCTCCAGCCAACATGGATCGTAAATTATTTGATTGTCGTGCCATTTGCTTTTTGAAAAAATATTTTTAAAAAAGTGACGAAAAATGAAAAACATGGAGTGTAAATACCACATTTATTATTCATGACCCAATCAGAATCGAGATAGGAGAGAAAAATTTTGTATGTTTTTACAAAGCAGTAACATAATAGCTACTATGTGACTACATAAAGACATGAACTTTATTAGTCACTTCTTTATTAATATTTACTATGCATGCATAAAACATATATTGTCTTTATGACAATTAATTATTAATAATAATATTAATAAACTTTTAAAATATAATATTAAAAATAATATTAAAAAATAATATTAATAAACTATCATACTCACCTTTGAATTACCTTTTGTTTCATATACATATTATAAGGTTAGAAAAAATTCGAAGATTTTTTATAGTGTTGAAGGTTCAGGACTCACCATAAACCTACGAGGGTATGACCATCATATTCACCTCTCAAACACCTTTCGAAAGAGCTATTGTGCAATGAAATCTATTGGCGGGTACTCTGAAAATTCTAATTAAAAAATTTAGCATGACTCATTTGACCTTGACCTCAAATTTTTTTTGACCTTGACAGTTTTTTTAGGGGGTGTCACTGTCTTGGAGGAGACACACCATACTACTTTTATTAATTTTTATTTTATTATTATTTTAATTTAATTACTTCTATTTAGTCATTTTATAATAATTTTATCAATAAATTATTTTAATTACTTATGTTATTTAATTATTTCTTTCCTTCGGTTTAAATATTAATAAATTTTATTTATAATTAATATTATTATTATATTTATTTATTAATATTTGATTATTATTATTACTTTATTTTTTTACTTTTATTTAATTATTTAATTTATTTATTTAGCATTATTTTTTTAATATTTACATATATTCTACCAAGAACGTAAATTATAACAAGAATATTTCAATTTGAACAAAATTTTACATTAATTATTCGATTTATTATAAAATAAAACTCCGAGTTAATTTTAGATAAACTGGGTATTAATTTTTAGGAAAAGACAAAATAAACACTAAAATAATAATTCTTACTTAAAACTAATTATCTAAATTAATTGGATAATAAAATAATAATTAAATAATAAAACACATTTTAATTAACTAAGTCAAACTATTCACAATATATATATTATGATTCACATAAATTACACATTTTATTGTTAAAGTGCTTGCTTCGATTTGCATTCATTTCTAGACATAGCAGTTGCATTATGCATTTGACGAATCTTATAGTGACCGTAAGCATGGCTTTCATAAGAATTGAACCAATACTTTTATCGTCCAAACATTGGAGAGCTCGTTTTTCTGTCGTGAACGTATACAACTGATGATTGACACTTCCTATTCTCTTTTGTGGGATGCTAACTGTTCAACCATCAGTATACACTTTTTTATAGGCTTCATGGGTGATATTAGAATTTGTAAGAATTATTCCATTGGCTTATAGAGTTTCTCTATCGCCTTGAAGTGAGTAGCACTTAGGTCGAAGGAACACCCATTCTTTATATTGATTTCCTTTATTCTCATCCTTGACTTTCCCGATTACTGAACACATTTTATCTGAGAACAACGGATGGTTCACTGGATAATTTGAAGTATCTAGGAGCCCATCGGCAATCATTTTTGGATACAGTTGTAAGCGTAAATCCACATTTTTACACTCTAGAAAGAAGGAATCTGTATCACCAGCTACGATGTTAATTTGACAATTAAATTCTTCTCTATAACTCTGTAGTTCTTTATATTGAAACTGGTACATGCGAAGTTTGGATAAATCAAGTATTGTTTGTCCAATATACATTGGTCTATCTAAACACACCATTTCCTTATCGAGTATAATAGCAATGAGATCATCCGCAATCTTGATGCTACGAGGCAACATAGGATGGCTACAATAAGTCATCAATCTTTTTGCTTTTGCTGCATAATCTCAAATTTATATGTTTCTTCAGGTTTCCCACGGGTTTACCGTATAAACTGTTGTTCTTTAACTTATAATAAT
This sequence comes from Schmidtea polychroa, assembly GCA_959609185.1. Classification (NCBI taxonomy): domain Eukaryota; kingdom Metazoa; phylum Platyhelminthes; order Tricladida; family Dugesiidae; genus Schmidtea; species Schmidtea polychroa. Next base: position 18,291 of record CAUHTR010007275.1, on the reverse strand, counting down.
CTCGCTGAAATGAATCTGTACTAGCTGGTCTCATTTGGTTATTGTAATCAATATAACCTTTGAAAATAGCTACTTGCTTAAACTCTACAACACGGTTAACTTTTGTGACTTTTGCGCCGTAACTTAACCATTCCGTCAAAACTTTACTATTAATCACATAATTATATAACAAAAACAGAATGAAAAAAACCTTCTTTATGAAACTGGTTCCTCGACTCTAGTAATTGAAATTTTTAGACTGCCGAAGAATAGTTGGGAATAGCCTTAGTAATCGAGAACAGCTGAGGAACAATAGATATTGTTTTCTTCTTTACTAAGCTTCTTTAGATAATTCAAAATTACAGATGATTTAATCTTTCTTGATATTTTGCGATTGATTAACAAATGATATTTTCTTAGTCTGTTCCTGATGATTTTCTTTTAACTTTTACTGTTTATAGATTCTTCCTTCTTTATCTTCAGTTTATATTTTCTAATTATAATTTTCCTTTTCTACGATTACTTCAATTTCCTCTCTTTAGTTTTAATAGCGTTGCTTGGTTATTTCCAGCTTTAATTTTTATTTTCGAATTTCTAATTTTCGTATTGACTTGTTTATTCAGAGCCGGATCTAGCCACTTGGGGGCCCAGGTGCAAGAAGCGATTTTGATTTTGGGGCCCTCTTCCATTCATTAAAAAAAAATTATTCTTCTAATAAAATAACAATAAGTTTTAATTAATACAATAACATGATTTATTTATTTACTTTAGCTTCAACTTACTGAATGATCTCTCTGCGCTAGCAACAGTTACAGAAAAGGTTAAAAATATACGCAACGCAATTATAAAATTAGGAAATATATCAGAATATTGTGGTGTTAAAAAATTTAAAACATCCAAAAGATTTTTGCTGTCGAATTCTGCTGGAATAAAAGTTTTTATCAAAGAAATTTCCGAAATTAAATCAGTGGATACATCTCCAGTATAAAATGATATAAATTCTTTACAAGAATCTTGTAATTGCACGTCTGATATATTTTTTAAATTAAGTAAAAAATTAAATTTGCTGCAAATTGCTTTTGCATCAGCAAATCTGCTTTCTAATTCATATGAAATTATGTCTATTAATGGAAGAAAAAATGAAATCTTAAAATTTAAAACTGGATCAGCTGGCATTTCATCGCTACAAATTTCATCAAATAACCGTTTCCTTTTGCGCAATCGAATCACCGGAAAATCTGTTGAAACATTTAGTGTTTCTGCAATGATTTGAGCTTCTTTAACAGCTTCCTCGAAAAGTGATGAACGGTAGTTTTGTAGTTTTATTAACACTGCATCAACCAAACCAATAGCTGCACTCAGAACTACTGCTTCTGCTTGTAGCATTTTATTTATTTTATTGATATCAATTAGAATATTTTTCCATACAATTAATGATACAAGAAATGGCATTGTTAAATTTTATTAAAATTTCCCAACGTTTAGTGGATGAAGCAAACAGTGTATAAAGACGTTGTAAATTTTCAAAAAAGTTCTTACACTGTAGAGAGGATGAAGCAGCATCGCATAAAAGCAAATTAAAGTTATGGGCTAAACAAGGAACATATAACGCAAGATGATTTAAATCACATATTCTTGCTTGGACTCCTTTGTATTTTCCTTTCATGTTTGCACCATTATCATAAGCTTGTCCTCTGCAATTTTGAATTTCAATACCATTTCTTTCGAGCTCACATAATATTAATTTAGTTAGTCCTTCTCCTGTTGTGTCAGAAGCCTCTAGAAAACATAAAAACTTTCATTTATTTTATACTGTTTTGCTTCGAGATCCTGAAAAACGTATCTTAAAATTAATGTAGTTTGTTCCTTATGCCATAAGTCAGGCGTACAATCGACTTGAATACTGAAATATTTGGACTCTTTGACTTTTGAAATTATTTTTTTAGATATCTCATTAGCCAGTAATACAATAAACTGATTTTGAATAGTCTTAGAAAGGTAGTGGATATGTATTTTTTTAGATTTAATTTTTTCAAGATGATCGTTCAGTATCGTATCATATTTGGCTAAAAATTCAATTAAACCTAAAAAATTACCATTTTTCGGACTTCCAATGTTTTCGCTTGTACCTCTAAAAGCTAAATTATGTTCGGCCAAAAAGATAATAGCATCTAAAATTCTGCTTTGAATCTGAATAAGTTCTTGTTTCCTCTTATTTATTGATGAAATTAGAAGCTGATCAATTGTGCTATCATTTTTTAAATTATCTTCTAATTTTTTCCATTTCAGGAAACAATTTATATGAAAACTTCCAGTTTCATGCTTTTGGATAATATCTGATAATTTTTGCCACTTATTGTATCCTTTAATGAAACGATTTTCTTTTTCTGATTCAGGTCCAAACAAGAAACAACAAAAGCAAAACACTTCATTTCTAAATAAATAAAGAAGCCAAGTTCGTTTTTGTTTCTCACCATTTACTAACGTTCTCATAAAATAATGACTGGAAAATGATCTTCCATTACTACTCTTTGGAAAGTTTTTAAGACTTATCTGTTTTGGGCCTAACTTAATAACTGCAGATCTAAAAACAGAAGATGTCGGAAATGCCCAATCATTCGGATCAGTACTAAACGTATTTACATCTAAACTAACATTATTATTATTGCCTTCATATGGAGATACCAGAAGTTCATTATCTGACAAATAATCATTCACGGTACTAGTCGCTAAATCGTCTGTGGTAGGATTTTTGTTTTTTTCAACAGAAATACTAATCGGTGACGGTAAATATATTATGGTATGATTGTTATTTTCATATTCATCCATAGATATAATATTTTGAGTTTCTGTTTCATCGTTTCTTACTGGAACCGAATTTGATTGTGGTTCTTGAACTAAACTCTTTTGACACCACGATTTCCAACTGAAACGCTGCTTTTTGTCTTCGATTTGCTTACGTTCTGATATTTTCCGTTTCTCTGCTCCTGACAAGTAAGTCCTTTTCATAATTTTGTTGTTTAGATTGTAAAATATAAATAATTTTAAATTATTTTATAATAGTCCTAGTCCTAGTAAAAAAGGCTCACAATGGATTCAAATATTATTTAAACAAAAAATAATATATGTCTAAGTAGTGATAATTATTAAAAGTATTACTATATTAATTACAATCATACAAAATTTATTTCATTTATTACATTATTCATGATTTTGACAGTTTTCAGTTAAAGTAGATAAATGTAGATAAATGGATCATTTACAATATATTTTAAAATCTTCATATATATTGATATATTTACATTTTTGCTTTTTGCTGTTTGAAAATGGCGGAATAATTTAATTTTGACGTATTTGCAACAAACAGTGATGCTAGATCTATTTTAAAAATTTCCCTACCCATTAAACATTGAATCGAAGAATTTTCTTTGCTATATTTTAATACAGCTGCAGAAATATTACAACAACCATTTTCGAAAAAAAGTAATGTCTTTTTTGGAAAAATAATTTTATCTTTTTTTTATTTTTTGTCAAAAAAAAAATTATAAAAATTGGAAAATGAGTGCAATTTTTTTAAAAATATAAATAAAAAAAAGTGGAAAGATAAAAGTGTTTGGCGGGGCCCTTTTGAGAGGGGGCCCGGGTGCATCGCATCCTTTGCACCCCCCATAGATCCGGCTCTGTGTTTATTGATTTTGTTTTTAATTTTTATCATGGAATTTTGCGATGATTATTACGCAAATTTATATTTCATGCTATTACGTAACGAATCCTTTTTCTTCAAATAACATTGAAATAATATCACATACAGTACAAGGAGTTTCTTGCTTAAATCTCTGTATCAATCTTGACGCTTCCATTTGCTGCTTGTAAACGTCACCAAAGCTATAATCACCCATACAACTCGTCCACCATGATGGATTTACGACCAATGGTTTCCACAGAATGACACAATGTTAGTCAACCACTGATCGGGTGATCCCTAGGACATCTCATGTCACGTGTCCTTATCCACGGTCCTCTGAAATTTTGGACTTTCTCATAAAAAGGAGAAAATTCACATTTACAATGTCAAAAAGAAATGAAAAAAGTGGTGAAAATTTATTTGCATATTTATTACATTATACACGAATACAATGTACCACTAAACGAGCATAAATATTTAAACAAATTTCATGTATAGCTGAAAAACTGAGACTAAAATTTAGGATAGATTGTAAAAGTCTAAAAATTGTAACCAATATTTACAAATTTCTAATGCCAACTCTTGCATTCCCTGACACTTTGTGACATTAGGGTGTGCATAATTATGAAAAATATTTAGACTTGCAGCCATCACATACTCGAATGATGCCATATTCATGTACATTATTTTGAATTAAATTGAATTAAATTTTTTCAGGAAACACACTCGTGTTTTGTCAATTTAGCGTCCACTTAATTGAACTTTTATGAATTTTTAGCAAAATTATATTTGAAAAAATTAAAGAATTAGTTAATAAGTTTGTTTAAAAAAGAGCAAGTTAGATTGATTTAGTTTGAATTTCAATTCTACCTGACGATGACAGTGATTCTGTCGAAATATATATAGGATTTGGTGTTTCTCCTTATATTTAAATCGATGCCATTATTTAGTGACCGTTATTATCACTTTATTGATTGTCTACAACAATCAAATTATTTAACTATTTTATTTTTTATTTCACTACTTTAACAATATCCCTGGATATTTTATCATAATCCTTATTTAAATATTATTTCTTAATTTCTCTCTAAATGCCTACACTTTTTGTCATACCTACTTCGTAAATAAATAGGAGTCATAACATTCCTAATTAATTTGATAATGGTGTTACGTATGTAAATACGACCAAAAATAATTAATTTTTGATCTTATTAATTCGTTATTTTATTTATTATTCCCTTCTTTTAAAGTTGTTAGATTTTTCGAATGCATTGTTTCTACCTTAACTATGTTGGTGATTGTAACTTCTTGCGTTTATCATTTTTATTATACGTGTTTATTTATCCTCAAGTTATTGTGTACTTTACTTTGTATAATTTTATGTATAATCATAGATTTTACATCGACTTGGTGCAGTTTCCATATTATATATTTCCAACGCATTTAAACAATCTCACAATTTTCAGCCCAGTCCAACAATTGTATAACATAATATAATCACACGTAATCACACTATTTAACTCACAATCATCCCAGTTGTCACAATAAAAGTCTTAAAGAATTCTGGGTTCAACAATCTTTTTAAACATCATTATACTTATATATATCATATAGTAATACTATATAATAAAAAGTGTACTCTAACATTATGCTTCATTTTAGTTTCCAGACAATTCATCACACCGACATGTTGTCCAAATTCATTACAATGTTGTTATACATTGACCATCTTGTCAAAGATTTTAATCGGGGTAATTGCTGGAATAATCGTACTGTCAATAATTATTACCATTGCGTGCTGCTGCTGCCGATAAAGGCCAATGGACAATCTTTCGCTCATACAAACTGTTTATGCAGAACTTGGATATTTTTGTATTTTTTTATTTGTCTATTGCGATATATTTCACTTTATATTAAAATATACTAACATGAACTTTTTTTAATGTTTTATAAAGCATTATTTTCAATTTGCTAGTGTAACTCTATGTGAACCATTTTACTATTAATACTAACAAAAAAATTGAAAAAGTTATCTACTCCTTCGTCTTTTATTTTTGGACTATTAGATCAATATTATTCATGATTCAATATTATTTTAATCATAAATCATTTAATAAAATTTATTTCCTTAATTGAAATTTTTTACTTTTTCAGTTAATTTTCGAAATTTCAATAATTTTGCCTGATTAAAGCTTTTAAAAAAATATTCAGTTATTTGGTGAATGATACATAATAAATTAATAAAACTTATTTTCTCTAAATACTTTTTATTTTAATTGTTTGAATATTTCTATAGTCTAAAATGTTCATCTATTAAAGGTTGCAGGAAAGACTTAGAGTTATTACTCATTTATTATCTATCATATAAATTATAAAATATTAAACTATTTTTTTTAAATATTTTAACAAAAACTTTAATCAATAAACTTTATTGACATAATTTAATTAAAAAATATTTGATATAAATGATTTTTTCATAATTTTTTAATTAAATAAAAGAATAATTTTTATTTTCTAATAAAATTTTCTACTTAATATATGCTCATTTAATCAATACTCATTTATTATCTATCATATAAATTATAAAATATTAAACTAGTTTTTTTAAATATTTTAACAAAAACTTTAATCAATAAACTTTATTGACATAATTTAATTATTATTATAAGAACTTTTATTTCTTCCAATTTCACCACTGATTATTGAATTAAAAAGAGAGCTTGAAGACTATAAATCAATATTATATCGATGTTTGTTGATACTCACGAATTTTCGGCACTGCCTTTTTCAAGTGAATTTGGTCATTATTACATTAAATAATTATTGTTGGGGGATAATAAATTTATTGGTTTAATTATATTCTATATATATTTTATTTTAATTACCCAAAAAAATATTTCCTATTTTTTTAAAATTTTAAACTCTATAATTTAATTAAATTTTTAATTCTTTAATAAAAAAAACGTATTTTATATTTTAAATATTTTTTTAATTTTAAATCTAATTAAATGTTAATTTAAGTATAAATTTAGTTGAATGTTGATGGACGGTTTAAGTTTTTTGATGTAGAGTCTCAGCGGCTAATCTTTGCAATGAATTTTTGAAAATTAAAATCTATTTGATATAAATGAATTTTTCACAATTGTTTAATTAAGTAAAAAAATATTTTTTATTTTCTAATAAAATTTTCTACTTAATATATTCTAAGTTATTTTAATATATCGAAACAACTAGTGGAATTTAGTGACGTCAAATTTTGTGTGATCTTCATGTCCATTTTGAATAATAATAAAAAATTGTGTGAATATTATCTATTTACTCGACGAACATAAATATCATAAGTTAATGTTAACCAGTTAAACAAGATTCACTCACTTTCGATAATATCAATCGAAAATGTGAATAGTCATGAGAAAAATTATTGTGCGCATGAATTAGGCCTATTAAATTAATTATACAACTGAATCATATACAGTTCATAGGTTTAATATTTGTCCATCAAATCTATTACTTGTCATTGCTCTTTTGAAATTAACTAAAGTCGCGCGCCAAGTTTAAATAATTAATGTCACTGTGACATTCTCACAATTTATATACATTTGAAAGGTAGGGAAAGTGTTTGGACAAATCAATTTCATAATAACTGAGATTTCATATTTAATAATGTTAAATTTCAAAACTGTTGAAAGAGAAAAATTTTAAAAAATTATAAATTTTAAATTTAAATTAATTAAATAGAATTAAAAAGAGAGTTCACTTGTGAAAATTCACTTGAAAAAAGGCAGTGCCGAAAACTCGTGAGTATCAACAAATATCGATATATTACTGATTTATAGCCTTCAAGCTCTCTTTTTAATTCAATGGATAAAATAATCAATGGTGAAATTGGAAGAAATAAAAGTTCTTATAATAATAATTAAATAGAATTTAAAATGAAAGATGAATTTAAAATTAAATATATATACGCTTTCATAAAAGACTAAAAATATATTTCAATATTTAAAATGGTAAAAATTTAAAAACCAGCGAATGAGATGAAAAAAATTAAGAATAATTTCGCCAATTGTCTGGTGTTGATGAAAATCCCAGTTAACAATTTATTGCTTATTTAATGATTCTTAACTTGGCGCTTCTCGGGAAATGACCAGGTTCACTGATGATGACCTTAACTGGAAGGGGATCTATGGTACCGATAATAATATATTAAAAACTACGCAATGGAATTTTAGGAATGAAAAATAGTGGATCCAACGATATTTCCCTTTCCTTACCGCGATTGACCAGTATCATTGGGGACCCTAAATGTACCCCTAGAATTGTCCGTGTGACTCCTAACTATAGGCAATAACCCTAATAACGATGAAGCTACTAGTTATAATCGCACCCCTGCTACTCTCAGTGCTAGTAATAATGATAGTACTAATGATAATCCTGATGATCATAATAAAATTCAGAGTAATAACTGTAATAATAATCCAAATTTAGGTAGATTAACATATAATCAGTTATAACAATCGGTAACATTTAAAGATTTATTTAATTATTGACAGAGTGATCACTGTTAAGTAGTCATGTATATTGCGCAATAACTAATACATTGTATTGAATTACGCAATATACTATGAACTCTTTCACATTTGGTCTTTGGCCTCTAATGTAATATCATTACTCTCCCCTTCATAAGATTGATGCCATCTCTTTAACCATTCGATTCATCGGTGACGCGTCATATCTGGATATTAAAATTCAACTTGATGATATGACACAAATCTAAGAATTTTATATGAACCATCATATTGAATATCAGTTTTGTTTCTTCTATGTGGTTCTCGTTGTACTACTACTTTCTCCCCTACTTCAAAATATTGTTTAATTTTTTTGTCGTTCTCGAATTTCTCTATCTTTTGTGCAGCTTGCTTTTTATTCGTTTGTGCTTCTTCTGAAATATCATGTACTTAATGTTTGAGTCTAGAATTGCGTCTAACGTTATTTTGAGTCCATATATAATCTCAAATGGTAAATATTTTGTAGCACTTTGATAAGTTGCGTTTATACTGAATCCCATTCGAGGCAGTAGTATGTGCCACTGTTCTTCAGCACAGCCCCCTTTCATCGTCGTCACAAGTAAATCTCTCATTGGTCTGATAGCTCTTTCCACTAAGCCATTTGACTGATGTTGATATGGCGTAGCGAAAGTTGTTCTAATTTTTCTTTCAAATATTTTTTTTCAAATATTTTTCAAAGTTTTGCCCTCTGTCTGTCAATATACTTTGAGGTAAATCCAACTGTTCAATAGCATCTTCAAAATAGTTTTTTCATATTGGTTTGTTGTAGCCGTTAGACTTACTAATTTGCTAAACCTATCAATAATAACGATAACATACATTTTGTCGGTTGAAGTTCTCTCCATGAAAGCAACATCCATAACAATCTGTGGAATTAAAATTTCATTTGTCTTCCTTGATCTATTTTCCTTCTTGCACATGTGACACATCGTTTTACTATCTCTTTAACGTTTCTTGCATTTTCGGCCAGAAAAACTTCCCTTCCAAATAATGAAACAGTTTCTAAATTCCAACGTGACATAAATCGTCATGTATTTTAATCACTAGTTTAGATTGATAGCTTTTTGGGATTATCACTAGATCTATTTTGTCTGATTCCAATACAAGCATATCATCCGATATCTTTAACCAATCTTATTGCTTGTTGTTCGTGTTCATAAATACTAAAGATTTTTGATCTCTTCGAGCAACGAATTCTTTCACGTATATGTACAGTCTAAAATATAAAACATATTCATGCAGTGCCAATAACTCTTTCCCGGTTACATAATATCCCTCCCTTGAACCGTATGCAATAACTGTTTCTGAACCGTCTTCTTTTATTTGATTCAACACTGCTATAATAGTTTCAAAACTGGCACCAGTATTCAAAATAAATTTACGACGGAAAAGAATTTTACGAGGCAAATCAAGAATAGGAGCTTGTGTTAAGGCCAGGCCCATACCGTCGGGGGGGCCCAGGAGGGCCCGGCCCCCCCCAAACGCAAGTCTGGCCCCCCCANAGTCTGGCCCCCCCAAATAAAAAAAGGGACATGAATAAAAAAATTACATTCAATATGTTTGATAAAAGAAAAATTGCTATCGTGCACACATGCATTGACATGGGTGTGCATGAGTTGCACATGTAGAGGTTTATGTAGTGTGGACGGGGGTAGGATGTTCCATCTATCTGCCTCACTGGAAGAGACTGGCATGTGAAGTCGGTGGCGTGGGTAGGGTGCGTGCTGTCTGTCTTTCCTGCCTCACAGGCAGTAACAACGCATGGAGGCATGATTGAGTGTCAGAGCACGGAGTGGGTGCATTGTGGTCTTTATACGATGGTAGGCCAATGAGAGCACATCACATGTCAATATACTCAACTCACTCCTATGGCAGAGTGACATTATTTTCATCGTATTAGAACATGTCGACACAAAAGAGTATCATGAATTTCTTCCAAGTCATTCCAAAGAATTCTGTGACTTCAGTCACTTCATCCAGTGATAGTATCTCTGCTACTATGTCCTCAACTTGTGCTAGTCCTTCATCTGTACCTGCTATTTCATGTATCCGTGACAGTGCAGTGATGTCCTCATCTTCTTGTGCACCTGCTAAGACTCTGTCATCTACTAAATGTGATCTGGGTGAAGAAATGCCACGCCAGCCAACTGATGTAAATTTCCCAAAGACTTCGTTTGGTTCAAGGGAACGCTCATTTTCGTCTGTGTGGTATAATGAAGACCATATTTGGAGTACTCTATTGAGAAAGATGCAGTCTTCTGCTTTTGCTGTAGAAAATTTTCATTGCCCGGCTCTGCTGACGAAAGTGCTTTCAGAACAGGAGGATTCCGAAATTGGAAATCGGCTTTAGAAAAAGGAAAAGGTTTTCAAAAGCATGAATCTTCTGCTGGCCACATCCATGCCATGGAACGCTGGAAAGAGAAACAGCTGAGATGTGAAAAAGGTGAGGAAGTTTGCACTTTGATTAATGAAACACAGCTGAAGAACAACCGTTATTATGTCAACGAAATCGTTGACGTTGTAAAGTTTCTTGTGACAAATGAATTAGCCTTTCGTGGTGACAGTTTCAGTAGAGATGATATTGATGAGGATGATAAGCTTCCGTGTGGTCTATTTTTACGTCTCTTCGAATACACTGTTAAGAAAAATCCTGAGCTGGCTCGAATCATTAAAACGATTCCCAAAATTGCCACGTACACATCACCTCGAATTCAAAATGAAATTATCGTGTTAATGGCATCAATAGTGCAAGAGTCAATTGTTAAGAAGTGCAAGTCTGCGGATGTTGAATATTTTACTCTGAAAATGGATGGTACCAAAGATCAAACAGGGACTGAGAATGTGTCGATTGCCATAAGGTTTGTCTCAGCAGGACAACCTCAAGAGCACTTAATCTGCATTTCCCGAACAATTGCTCTCAATGCAGAGGCCTTCACAGATGTAATTTTGACAACCTTGAAAGAGGCTCAGTTGGATCCTAAAAATATAATTTCTTAATGCTATAATGGAGCCGCTGTTATGTCTGGACAGCATGGTGGGGTGCCGGCCTTGCTTCAGGAGCGTTTACAAAAAGAAATTCCGTATGTCCATTGCTTCAACCACAAGTTGCATTTGGTTGTTGTGTGTGCCGTTTCTGAGTGCCAAAAACTGCGGGACTTCTTCGACATATGCAGAAACTTATACACATTTTTGTCATATCCTAAGGTTGCGGCCATATATCAAGGCGATAAATTGACACGGCTCATGGAACATCGTTGGACAGGACACTTGCAGACGACTCAGGCAATAACAACTAATTATGATACAATTATGAATTTGCTTGAGATGTGTTCTAGTAGACATTCTCACTTTTCAATTGATATTCAATTGGAAGCTACTGGACTCTTGCATCGAGTCAATGAAGTGGAGTTTCAGTTCATTGCACACATGTTGCTCTCATTGCTGACTATCCTTGAAACAGCCAACAATAGCTTGCAGGGTCAAGCAATGGACCTTTCTTCAGCATGTGATGTTATGGATGCCGTCATAGAGCGCATTCGCAGCCTACGCAATGAAGAGGAATTCCAAGTTCTTTTTGGGAAATTCGAAGGTCAAATGGATATCGAACAGACACCAAAAAGAAGAAGAACTCAGATTAACTCAAAATTAGACAACTTCATTGTGTTCGGATCTGTGGGACAGCCAGAACACCAGGCCTTGCCTATCAGATGCGCATATCGCCAGATGTATTACGAAGTCGTTGATAGGACTCTGTAGGAACTAACAAAACGCTTCGGTGTCACCAACAGAAGCCTTTATAAGTCTCTTGCATGTTTGAAGACTGATCACGCAAACTTTTTGAATATTGAGGATCTAAAGACTTTAGCGACACTGTGTGGCGAGCACCTAAGCGAAACCCAACATGAATTTGAAACTGCAAAGGTTTTCCTATTGAAGAGAGCCAGTACTGTGACAAACGTTCATCAGTTAGTGCAAGAACTGTACTCATACTGAGATGCTTTTCCATCTGCCTATCGTCTTGCAGCTTCTGCACTGACAATCGGTGCTTCAATTGCCACATGTGAGGCGACTTTCAGTACTTTATCTTGTGTCTTAACTCCCTTTCGTACGTCGATGAGCCATTCTCGTAAAGCCAACCTTGTATTTCTCTCATTTGAAAGTGACATCAGTAATAACATCAAATCTGATGAGTTTTTTCGGCGGTTTCATGAAATGAAAAATCGTCGACTGCAGCTATTTTGAGTCATGTCGATATCTCACACACGTAATTTCTTTTTTCTGGATCTAGTTCCTGTGTAATTTCTATTGCACTCACCTTTAGTTTTCAAATCTGTGTGACTGTGTGTTCTGTCTTTGTATGTCCAATTGTCCGTCGTGCAAATACATGCAGCTATTTGTTTTTTGTGTTTGTTCCTAAAAAATGGGCGAAAATCATTTCCTATATACTAGTATATGCAATAATGTAGCAAAATAATGCTCAGACAAAATGTCGATTTTGCTTTCCTTTTTTTTAAATTGAACATTTCGGAGTACAAAGTGTGAGTAGTGACTAGTCTGTTTTCATAAAATACTTAGTTTACACGAGAATTACTGACCCCTTTAATGAGAGTCTGGGCCCCCCCCCCCCCGTCAAAAGGTGTCACGGTACGGGGCCGGTTAAGGCTTCTTTAAGTTGACTAAAACTGTTTTCACAATATTCTGACCATTTGATTTTTTTATCACAACTTGACGCTGCTGCTTTGTTATTAACCTTAGTAGGTATATATGAGCTTCCTGGAGCAATTTGGTAACCTACCTTGTTACTCAATAATTAATCAGAAGTTAACAAATATTTTCATTAATTATTTCCTTTTATTTCATTATTTTTATTTAATTAATTAATTATTATTATTTTTGAATAAATAGTTAAACATACATGGCTGGATAGATTATTGAAACCATTAATACGATCAGAATTTGAATGTAAAAATAGTTTTGAATTTGTTTCCTGCATTGCACAATATGATAGACAAAGTATGGATGAAATTATGGTTTCGTTTAATGTTTGTATTCTGTTTACTAATGTACCATTGGTTGAAACAATTGAATTATGTTGCTTGTTATGGAATGAAAATATTTCTGAACATCATATTTTGCATAGAACAGCATTTCGTGAACTTCTTGTATTTGTAACTTCAAAAATCAATTTTCTTTTCAATAATGAATGGTATCAACAAATAGATGGAGTTGCTATGGGTTCTCCTTTAGCACCAATGATGGCTTCAATTTTTTTAACAAGCTTAGAAAAGAAAATTGCATCTTTCCAATGTATGAAACCCACTGTTTATAAACGGTATGTGGATGATATTTTTCTTATATTTGAAAATCAGAGGCATGTTGACCCGTTTTTGCATTATATGAATAGTCTACATAAAAACATTGTATTCACATGTGAAACGGAGAAAAAATCATCGCTTGCTTTCTTGGATATGTTAATACAACGCAAAGAGAAACACTATGAGACAGAGATTTATAGAAAACCAACTGATACTGGTCTCTATACTTCTTCTGAAAGTTTTTGTGAATTCAAGTATAAAAGAAATATGGTGAAGAGGTTGATTGTCTTCTACTTTTAAAAATTCAGTAAAAAGTGTTGACATATTGGTTGAATTGTTAATGAAGAACGGTTATTCAAAATCCTTTTTAGTAATTATGGTGAAAGAGACTGTTGACAAATTTATTAAAAATCCTAAGGATCCATGTTTGAAAAAATCTGGGTGTGATGTTGTTGAGATGTGTGAGTCTGATGAGTTAAAATCTGGGTGTGATTTTGTTGAGGTGTGTGAGTCTGATGAGTTAAATAAATTAAATAGTGTGAGCAAGGATGATGAGCCTAAATTTGTGTTAGTATTGCCATACTCAGAAGGTTTTAAGGATTATAAAGTGAAGATAAGAAAACAGTTAGGGAATTTAAACTATAGGATAGTGTCAACTTCATGGAAAGTACGCAATATGTTCATTAATAAGTCAAAAACTCCGGTTGAATTGTGTTCCGATCTCGTTTATCAGTTTACATGTAATGGGTGTAATGCCACATACATTGGAGAGACTTCCCGTCATCTCTGTATTCGAGCTCGCGAACATTGTAGACCGAAGGCTTTGACTCATATTGGTGAGCACAATAAGGGCTGTAAGATTAAAATAGGTATATCTGATTTTAAAATTTTATTAAAAAATTTCGATAATTATTGGGAACGTGTGATTTGTGAGACGTTTTTGATAAAATCATTGAATCCGAAAATTAATGTGCAGAATGCAGTAAATACTTGTGTTTTGAGTGATTTTAAATAAGTTTTTAAATAGGTTTTTTTATATTGTATGTGTTGATTGTTGTATTAAATTAAATAATTAATAAAATTTTTTTAAATTATTAAATTAAATTTTAAATGCTAAAATTTTGAAAAAATAATATGTTAATTTAAGTATAATTTTTTAAAAATAATTAAAAATGTTTTTATAAAATAAAATTTTTTTTTATATATAATTAATACATTTGTTTAAAATCCTTAATTTAATTAGTTATTATATCCCACCTGATGATGACAGGAAAACTGTCGAAATATATCGTGAAAAGAATGTTTGATTGGCGTTATCTTATTATTATAATTTTATTTCTTTTTTTTATTATTTAATTTAATTTATTTTAATTTAAATTTAAATTATTAATTCTTATCTCTTATTCTTAATACTCTTTTTTATTAATTTACGAAAACTGAGACAAAAATGTTCAAAATATAAAAATTTATTAGTCAAACTTATTATACATTTAAATCTAAAAATAAAATCAATAAAAACAAATTTTTAAACAAAGATTTATTTAAATAACATCCGGTATATCTTCAGCTGATTCTTTGAGTTGCGAGTATGATGGATCTGGATCAAATTATTGAACCGCAAATGAGTCACCTCCCATATAATGCCCATATGCATAACTTTAATTTTCGCCACCCAAACACTTTTATCCTCTGCATTGGTAATTGCAGTTTTTTCATTTTTTATGGTGAATAGCTGGTAGTTTTTGCTAGTTATTTTAGTTTGTGGTATAGAAAAAATTTGATTAGTGTTATAACATTCCATGTACGACTGATGTTTTATGTCACTACCTTTCAATGTTACTCCTTTAGCTTTTTTTGTCTCGTCATCACCTAACAAACTATAACACTTTGACCTAAGAAAAACCCACTCCTTATATTTAAGACCTTTATTCTCGTCTTTGAACTTCCCAATGACAGAATCAAGGTTCTTACTGTACAAGGGATGACAAGTATCATAATTAAATATGTCTAGTAAATTATCACGGATCATGGCTGGTAAAAGAACATCAAGCTTACAGTTAATAACTTCAAGGAAAAAAGAATCAGTATCACCTACAACGATATTAATTTTACGATATTTTTGTAGCTCTTCATATTGAAACTGATTCATTCTAAGTTTCGATAAGTCCAGTCCAGTTTGGCCAATGTCGCTGGGTCTATCTAAACAAATAGCTTCCTTATTTAGCAAGACTGATACTAAGTCATTGTCAATTTCATAAGTCCTTTTAAACGTTGGTTTAGATCAGTGGTTCTTAACCAGGGGTGTGGGAGAAGCCCCTAACAATATAAATTATTAAATATCATTTATTAAATTCTTGATAATAAAATATACAAATAATTCAAATAAGTACTTAAATTTTTAATAAGAAAATTGTCTATGAACATGACTCTATGGCAAAGAGACACAGTAAAAAAATTAATTGCATTTGACACTTGATAAATTATAGCCATGGTGAATTTCTAATACGATCGATGCTGTTATAGTGGACTGTATTTTTTAATAGATTATAATTCGATATTTAATTGAACGTGAGAGAGGATTACACATTTTATTAGGTTTGTTAGTTAAATCCAATACGTTGCAGTAAAATTTACGTAATTTCTAAATAATTTCATGTTAAAAAACCGCCAATGGAATGACAAATATGCTTATATTTGTACAAGTAACAAATGGTTGAAGAACGAAAGGATCCTTTCTCTTCAGAAGAAAGAAATTCCATTTTCTTTTTGGAATTATTTAAGAAGTAAAGTAAAACTATTTTTTCACCAATGTCATTTATTTCAGTCAAATATTGTTCAATACAATTTAAACCATAAAAACTCTTATATATCTTTTCACCAGTAAAATCTTTAATTAGTAATAGTCCGGCTGAAATCGGCAAGTGGAACTGAAAATATTTATCATCCTTAGGTAAAACAGCATCAAAATCAGCATATTCAACAAAAAGAGGAGTCACAATCTTAGACCAATCTTTAAATATCAAGTTCTTATCGGAAGATAAACTATACAAAGTTGTACCTAGTTGGTTTTTCTCACATAATGCCTGATGTTTCTTAAAAACGTCAGCCAATCTGAATCCATTCAAGCATCGTTCACACCAAATACTCTGAATTCTAACATTTGAAACAGTATTACAATTCAAGAGCCTGTGTATGACATTTACAAAAGGATGTTTCGATACTTCCTTATCATTAACATTTATTAAATCAAATTCATCATACGAAAAAACATTAATCGCATATCCAGGATTTTTAGCCTCAAATTTCAGGATATTACACAATTTCATTGATAAATCAAAAGAGTCGAAGACAAGATCTGATGGATTATAGCTAGATGCTCTATTTCTAGCATATCTACTAACCTCATCATATTTCATAATAGACAAAATACTATAGATGAAACACATATCGTCAGTGTTTTTCACATTAACCGTACAATGTTTTAAGTATAATTTTGGACGAGTATCAATACCTCCATGACCACTCAACCTATTTATTTGTGAATATTTTGTCAATTTAAAACTAATTTTTTTAATTTTATTAATTGACCAGTTGCTACCATTTTCACAGACTTGAGTGACTTTTTCATTCAAAAGAGCAATACTGTCATCTTAAAAAGTATCACTCATGGGTTTCGCCGAATTAGATATTATAAAAGACAGAAATTGTCCATCTTTTTCAAATTCTACATCAATGAAAATTTGAATTTTAACATATCCCATTTCGGATATAACATAATTTAATTTAGTTAATAATGGTGCAGGGATAATTAATTTATTTAAATTTAAAGAAACCATTCTAACAATAGCATGTGCCTTATTCAAATTAAATTTAATTAAAGGTTCATTAAAACCACCATATTGTGGACAAACAGTAACAATTCGTCTTTTATTTAGACTAATAGATGCAAAAGATTCTTCTTTGTACAAGAAAATTGATTAAAATGTGTACAGTGTTGACTATAAAAGTCAGAAAAAGTTATATTTTGGGACCTCTTACAAATGGGACATATAAAGAAGGTAACTCGTTTATTCTCAAGTCGATAGTAATTTTTCATTATTTTATGGCATTTGCGGTCATCATGGACTTTACATTAACAATAATTCGGGTAAAGATTACCTTAATTATAAAATACCATTAAAATTAATCAAAGGTTTTTTAAATATCATAAAATAAAAGAAATTCGATATATAATTGTAATTATTACACAAAATATTATTATTATTACTAAATAATATTAAAGAAATCTGATTAAATAAATGTTTACAAAAAAATTTGCAAATTATTATATTTATTACAAGAAATATTTACAAAATTTATTTACTAAAAATATTTACTAAATTAAAATTATTAACATTTACTTAAATAAAAAATTATATTAAATTTCCTCTAAATCATAAAAAGTAATCAATACTTACATTATAAATTTTCATTTCGATTTATTGACATATTGACATAATTTTCACTTTATTCGTATTACCTAAATTATTAATTAATTAAATCAATAAATTAAAAATTATGTTTACTTTTTTCTTTTTAAATTTCATTTAATCTTCGATTTCAAATTGTCTTCATTAATATTTTCTAAATTAATTAATAACTTAATTAAATCAATAAATTATGTTTACTTTTTCTTTTCAAATTTTCTTTAATCTTCGATTTCAAATTAATTTAATAAATTAATTAATTAAATCAATAAATTAAAAAT